>ML787525.1:802433-819857 GCA_009831015.1 Picea engelmannii | reverse complement strand
CTCTCTAACCCCCTCTCACACTCTCACACACTCTCTTTATATTCCTCTTCACCTCTCACATTCTCTCTCTCTCTCTCTCTCTCTCTCTCTCTCTCTCTCTCTCTCTCTCACACACACACACACACACACACACACACACACTATTACTCGCTCCCTATATCACACTCTCACTCACTCTCTTTGTCTTCTTCTCTCACACTCTCAGACACTCTCTTTTTCTTCCTCTCTCCCCCTCTTATATTCTCACACACACTCTCTCTACCCCCATCTTCCCCCTCTCTAACCCACTCCATCCCACTATCTCTCCTCTCTCTTCCATATATCAAAACATAATCATGGTTAGAAAAGATGATAAAATAAAAAGAAATTTTAGAGAAAAAAGTTTGATTAAATAATCCACTGGTAGTGGGAAAACATTCTTGATATAGTTTTAACTCAAAATATGGAAACCTTTCTTCCTTTGATCATTTTCCCCTTTCATCTTGTCATTCCAAGTCGTTTGGAAAACCTTAATTTCCTTTGATTTTATCATAAAGATGCTTTTGTAAGGTACAAGATGTAATATAATATGCAAAAACATTAGTATTCAATAGATATCAATGCAACAACAAATTATTGACAATAGTAATACCATAAATAATACCTTTATTCCAAGAAATAAATGTTCACTTGCCTCTTTGGGGGGGAAACCTCCAACAAAGAAGATATTTATTACAATAATTCTCAAGAAAAATATTGCTCATGCCTCCTACTCTTATTTATATTACTTCTATATTCTTTTTATTCCAACCAAAAACAATAGAATGAGGCATTCCATGGATTTTGAATATATTATCCACAAAAAAATGATCCATTGTGCATGTTGTGATGGGTTTTAAAGAGAACATAAATTATCATAATTTGAAATACGGTCAACTACCACCATTATGATAGACTTATTGCTTTATTTGGGTAATCCAATAATGAAATCCATAGAAATATCCATCCAAATAGTAGGTGTAAGTAGAAGCGGTTGGCGTATTCCAGGAAGTTTGATAGTATTTCCCGTATTGTGATGACATGTATCACATTCGTCCATAAAGATGTGGATTTCTTGTTTCATACCATCCCAGAAGAAATAATGTTTAACCCATTCATAATATTTGGTAAAATTTGAATGGTTGGCGGTAGGTGAAGAATGAAACTCAGAGAGAACCATGGATTTAAGGGCCAACTATTTTCTCAAATATAGGCGACCTTTATAGCAAAACTCTTCATTGTTCCAAGAGTATGGTCGAGCATCTTCGGGATCTTGTTGAAGTTTTTGTATTAGGATGGAAATTATGGGGTATTGCAACTAGTTCCGATGGACATCCTGAAGCCATTCATTGACAATGAATGAAAGGGAAAAGAGGGACCCTTCATCTTCATATTTCCTAGAAAGAGAAACATCTGCCACATTTTATCTACCCTTCTTATAATTGACATCATAATCATAGCCAAACATCTTGGTCACCCATTTTTGTTTCTTCAAGGATGAAATTATTTATTCCAGGAGGTTCCTGAGGATTTGATGATCCATTTTTATTTGGAAACATCGACCTAAGAGATAAGGGTGTTAGAGATCCATTGCTTGAAAAATAGCGAAAATTTCCATTCATAGATCGATTGGCCCAAATGTCACTATAAGGTATGTTTGTTGGTGAAATCCAAAGTTTATCCACATTTCATAAGGACTTCCCCAATTCCTCTCCTTCATGCATCACATTCTAGAACAAAGGTCCTTATGAATTCAGGTAGGGACAGTACATGAGTAGTGCACATAGCATCCTTTAAGGATTGGAAGGATTGGTTGTTAGAATTTTAGAAGTTACAATTATCTTATTTAAAATTCATTAAAAAATGGATGTAATAGGATAACTAAAAGTTAAACAATCACATAACATAAGATATATCATGGGAAACCCTCATGGGGGAGAAAACCCAACAACCAATTCTTCAATATAGATTCCTTCAACTAGTACAATGTCACATTATAGCTCTCCACAAATAGACCAAGACCAAGATACCAAATACCAATAAACCAAGACCTCCTATGCGAGACCTTCCTTTCTATGATCCAAATAAACAACAGAAGGTGAGTTGTGTGTGTGTACAAATGAGAGGAATCAGACCTCTATTTATACGCATAATGAATTCCCAAAAAGAAGCAACCCTAAGAGGGGCTGTTTTGACTTTTATAATAAGGATAACAATAAAACAATAATTTCTTTTGATCCAATTTATAAAATAATATTACAATAACCTTCTCTAGATTTGACCAATACAAATGCAAACTAATATCTTCCATATTTACATAAAAATATCAACACTCTCTCTTATATAGGAAGGTATTCTTTATTTCCACATGAGCTCATGACCATTGGTTGTTGAACATATGAATATATACATCATTGGATATCCATAGTAAAACATGAATTCACAACCAATGGATCCAAGGCCTATGGGTAGCTCTAAAATATCTTCAATATGTCAGCATGACATCCACTACCCTACAATGAATTTTTACCTCACCATGTGCACCCCTCTGACTTCACAACCAATGCATCCACGACATGTGGGTATCTCTAAAATAGATACAACATGTCTCTAGGACATCCACTACCACGCAATGCATCTATACCTCATCACTCCCTCTGAGACAGACTACATCAAACTTGTCACTGAAGTGATCATACTTCATCCTCAACAGTGGCTTGGTCAACACGTTTGCAATCTACACCTTTGTGGTCACATATTGGCGCCTCACTGCTCCCCTCTACACCATATCTCTAATATAATGATATTTGATCTTGATATCCTTCAACACATCATGGAATAAGATATTCCCTGACAACTTCTTGCAACTATCGTTGTCACACCAAATGCAAGTCACTTCTAGTTTGAGACCAAATAACCCAGACAATAGCTTCTGAAGCCACACTACTTTTATACATGTTGCTCCTCGAAATCATACTTGAGCCTAGACTAAAGCAATATGATGAAGTACTCTTCTGATCAGGAATACTGCCGACCCAATCTAAATCTGAATATCCATATAAACTGAACTCATGGTCTGTCATATATCTGAGACCATAATCCAATGTACCCTTAAGTTACTTCATCACATGTTTTTTTCTGACCAAATGAACCTACCTAAGATACTCCATATGCTAACTCAGGGTGTTCACAACAAAACATATATTTGGTCCCATGTTCATCAAGTAAATCAACCAACCCACCATCTTCCTATATAAAGTAACACTCATAGTATCTAAAGTAGTATCCTAAAACAACATGATATTGGATACTATAGGTGTATCCATTGCCTTTCAATCCAACATCCCAAACCTCTTCTAGATTCCCACTGCATACTTCCCTTCATTCAAAAAGATCTCATTCTGTCTTTGCCATACCTTGAGACCCAAAAATTAATGCATTGTCCAGAGATATTTCATCTCAAGCTCAACACCCAGTTTTCTCTTACACTCTGAGATGTTCTCTTAAACACCTGTTAGAAACAAGTCTAAGATGTTCTTTTACACACCTGTTAGAATCAAGTCATCCACATGCAAAAGTATTATTATCGAACCATCATTCACAACCTTAAATTAAAGTTTAGGATCTAGAATACTCTTTGTAAATCCTAAGCGCATCAAAAAATTATTGATCGTGCCATACCATGCTTTGGGTGCCTTATTTAATCCATATAAATACTTCTTCAATCTGGATACGTATGTCTCCCTGTCATGTACCTCAAACCCTTGTGGCTTCTCCACATATACTTCCTATTTTATTTCACCATTTAAGAAGGTTCTCTTCACATCCATCTGATGCACCTTCCATGTCATTATTGTAGCCAATGAAAGTATAGTATTGATCGAGGTATATATTTCCATGGGAGAAAATTTCTCCTCATAGTCAATGCCCTCCTTCTAAGAGAATCCTCAAGACACAAATCTATCCTTATACTTTTCAATACTGCCATCAACTATATGTTTCACCTTGTATATCCATTTTGAACTTACTATTGATTTCTCCTTTGGTTTGGGGACCACATTCTAGACATCATTCTTTACTATGGACTGATATTCCTCCCCCATGGAATCCTTCCATACCCTGTTTTTTGCAGCCTCTTCATAACAAGATGGTTATGCATCCATGATACCACACAAACATGCCACATAGATGGAATACCATTTCTTCTTCTTAATTTCCATGAGATAATATTATGGGGCACCATATCTTTCCACATCTCTGATGAGATCTTGTGCCCAAGATGGTATTCTCTTGTGAGAAGGAATCTTTGTTGGCCTCTGAGGTTCTTCCATGTCATTGTCCCCATGAATGAATTCCTATGGTTCAACTTATTCTTCATTTGGAACTATAGTAACTTCATTCTCCTCCTCATGAACCTATTTTTCAAACTTTTGTTTCGATTTGTTGAAAGATGCACTCTCATCGAAGGTGACATCTCAGTTAATCTCAACTTTCCAGTGACTGGGAATATATATCATGTATTCCTTTCATGTGTCACTATAACAAAAATGTATTCCATTATTTTCAGATGGATCCAATTTTTTCCTCTTTTCCTTTGGGACATGCAAAAATATGGGGAAGCCAATTATCCTTAGATGCATGACTTATGACTTCTCTCCTGAAAAAATATACTATGGTGTCTTGTTTTGAAGTAATTTATGGGGACTTCTATTTTTCACATACACTGTATTATTTTTTTTCTTCTATCCACAGATGCATATGTATATATCGATCATGGATCATAGCCTTCACCGCTTCCATGATCATATGATTTCTCCTTTCTTCTACTCCATTCTATTGAGGATTGTAGGGAGTATAAATCTCCCTCTTAATCCCATATTCCTTGCAATATTATTTGAATTCCTCAGAAGTGACTTCTCCTCCATTATCTAATCATAAGTTCTTTATCTTCCATGTCAGGTTTTCTACTAGTGCCTTAAATTATTCAAATTTTCAAAACAATTCATTCTTTCCCTTCAACAAATAGATCCAAGTCTTTCATTAATAATCATCAATAAAAGAAACATGATATACATACTCTCTTAGTGAAATTGTTGGCATCGGTCCACACACATCTGAGTGCATGATGTCCAATAATATTTTGGCTCTACTATCATTGTTGGAAAAAGGAGTTCTTCACGTTCTTTCCTTATGTGCAACCTTTCCACATGTCATCTATTTTTTCCTGGACCTCCAGTAGTCTCATCACCATATTTCTCACACTTGGTAGGGCCTTGTAATGTAGGTGATAAAATCTTCTATTCCATAATTCACTAGGATTCACAGTGTTGTGAATTAATGTTGAATTTGAGCACGCTTTCAATTTGTAGAGTCCTCCCTCTTGAACTTCAATCACCACATCATCATCAAAAGTCTTCCCTCTAGGCGACATAAGAACTTTTCCATAAAAAAATGCAACTTTGTAACCATTCTCATCCAATGCTGAAATTGAGAGAAGGTTCTTCTTCAATTCAGGAACATAAAGAACTTCCTCCATCTTCATTGGATTTCCTAAGTCTAACTTGTAGGAGGATTTGCATACTCTTTTGATCGGATATTGATAGTAATCTCCCAATTTCAGCTTGTGTGTTGTATCCTTATGAGTAAGGTTAGACAAGGAGTCTTTATATCCTACCATGTTCTTGGAAGCACCACTATCCACCGTCCAAATGTCACTTACATGAGTGATAGTTCCTGTAAGGGATGAGATAAGAACATACTCCTCATCACTTGATTCATACTCCTTTGCAACCTTCATAGGTGACTCATCATCTTCACCTATATGACATGATTAATTTTACCTCCTTTATTTTCCCTTGGTATCTGAATGAGGGAACAATTCTTAGCAATGTGTCCCATTTTATGACAACAAAAACATCTAATATTTGGGTTATTTCTTCAACCCTTCTGAAACTTCTTGGGAGAAGAGGGTTCTTTATTGCTCTTTCCTTTCCTTGTGTAGGCGGATAGGGATTGATAATCATCTCTCATATTCTCTTCTCTTGTTGTCATCCTTGCTTCTTCTTGATTGCAATATTCTCATAGCCTATTGAACTTGTGTATCTTCCTTCTTGAGCATATCCATTAAATAAATGCATCCCATGACCTTCGGAGGCCATTCAAGGTGGTCCTCACCATTTCTTCTCGATTCATTGTATCACCAATGGATTATATATATACTCCTTGATCTAGTTCACTCTTGAGAAGTAAGAGTGGATGGTTTCAGAATTCTACATCCTCACATTTTTTAACTAAGTTCTTAAGTTCATTCTTTGATTGATGTTGTTCCCTTAAAACAGTCAGGTTAAGGCATTTGTCATTTATTTTGGAGTGGATAATGAATATATGTGATGAATAAGATGGTCCTTTCTGGAGTCTGCAATAATCCTCTTTTCTTTGACCATATCCTTCTTGTGATTTGCTTTAGCCTCATCCCTATTTGGTTATGAAACCTATTCTTTAGTGAACTTCTCTAGATCATGTTATTCTAGGAGAATGGATTCTCTATACCTCCAAGTTATGAATTTGTCATCTCCCTTCATCTTCTCAACAATATTTTTTCCAGAAGTCATCCTACCACTAAATCACAAATTATGGATTCTGAAGATATGATCTAGGGAAAAGATGTGTTCCACTAGGGCACACTTGTTGGTGGTATTGTCCTGTCTGGAAACCACTCCTATTAAGAAAAATGACTCTTTTTGTCTTCTAGATGTATGAATTGTCTTCTATTCAGGAATGCTTTGATACCATGATAGAATTTTAGAAGATACAATTATCTTATTTAATATTCCTTAAAAATTTCATGTAATAGGATCACTGAAAGATAAACAGTCACAGAACACAATATATATCTTGGGAAACCCTCATGGGGGAGAAAAACCAGTAACCAATTCTTCAATATATATTCCTTCAACCAGTATAATGTCACGTTATATCTCTCCACAAATAGACCAAGACCAAGATACCAAAGACCAAGAAACCAAGACCTTGTGCGCTAGACCTTCCTTGTTATGCTCCAAATACACAAGAGAAGGAAAGTTGTGTGTGTGTACAAATGAGAGGAAATTGACCTCTGTTTATACACACAATTGACTCACAAAAAGACACAACCCTAAGAGAGGTTGTTTTGACTTTTACAATAAGGATAACAAAAAAATAAAAATTTGTTTTGAGCCGATTTATACAATAATATTACAATAACCTTATAGAGGTTTGACCAATAAAAATACAAAAGAATATCTTTTGTAGTTACATCTAAATATCAAAATTGGTCAATGCTTGGATTCCATCTTAAAGCATCCTTTTTAAGGAGAGTTGTTCAAGGAGATGAAATTATTCCATAATTCTAAAAAAAATGTTACGATAATAGCTCGTTAAACACAAGAAAACATGAAAAAATTTAAGAGTTTTATGGCGAGGCCAATTCTACATAGATTCAATTTTTTGATGCAGAACCCACCAGTTCATAGGGTCCATGTGACCTCTTGGTCTAAGATCGTTCTATTTGGGAGATGAAATTAGCTCATGGGATCCCTTTGAGCCCAAAATTTCAATACATAGGTCCTTAAAACTTCTTCTTGAATGAAAATTCACTTCTTCAAAATTCCTCGAGTGCTGGAAAAGCCTCCCTAGAGACCGAGGGACAAAAATGTGGGTCAACCTTTCAATCCCTGAAAGTTACAGGACTTCGGGACATTTTATCCTTATTATCTCTCAATGAAAAACCCACTAAAGGCCAGACACTAGGAAACAAGATCAACGGTCTTCAATGAGCATAAAAATCGACAGCTCAAACCACATTGTTTCAGTCTTCGGTGATTTTTTATCACACCAAAACACACACAACACTTCCAAAGTGTTGATCATCGAAAAGGGAATATCTCAATGTTCCTATCCCACCACCAGATTGAAAAATCTCTACCTCTTTCTCACTTTTGGCTTCGACAATTTCTCCATAACAACTTTCCATAAATCTCTTATATTGTTGAATCAATGAATACGCCCTTATCTCTCAATGAAAAACCCGATAAATTCCAAACACTAGGAAACAACATTAATGGTCTTCAATGAGCATAAAAATTGACAGCTCAAACCACATTGTTTCGGTCTTTGGTGATTTTTTTTCACACCAAAACACACACAACACTTCCAAAGTGTTGATCGTCGAAAAGGGAATATCTCAATGTTCCTATCCCACCACCAGATCAAAAAATCTCTACCTCTTTCTCACTTTTGGCTTCGACAATTTCTCCACAACAACTTTCCACAAATCTCTTAGATTGTTGAATCAATGAATACGCCCTAGTATTAGGTATTAGATCAACAGATGGATGACTCAAGTACTTCTCCTCGAAATTCATATAATTTGGACTTCATCCAACAAACATAACACCTCATATCTCATGACGCTAAAATGATGAAACACTTGTCCTTCCTACTTATGTCCCCTTCCTGATCGATAGCTAGGATGTTTTCAGGACTTCAGGGATTTTCTTCCCTGTTTGAACGACGAATCAAATATATCAAAGTGCCATGTCTCCAAACTTGATATCTTTTTCCACATGTCCTCGTCCAACAAACATCTAGGATGAAATCTAGCCTTCGAGAGTCCTCAACAATGCTGCACTCTGGTTTCCTTCGAAGTTTCGAACCCTCAAACTTCCGGATCCGCTGCCACATGTTCTTCCTTTGACTAATGGTCCAAATCAACTCCAGACTTCGAGACTCTAGGGATATTGAAATCCTCTTCGCTCGATTTTCCCATAGTGTTTATCCTCCAAAAATCTATATTTGGTGCCACATGCCTTATCCTAATCAACGGTGAGGATTTTCTCTGGGCTTCAAAAAAATATCGCCCAAATGCTCCACTTTGCAAAACCCTCCAGAGTATTAAATCTCTGGACCTTGAGATTGACTGACACCTATCCTTCTACTTCAATGGTTGGGATGCACTCTCAGACTTCGAAGATTTGGGTCTTCCCGGCTCTATACACCTTGTGAACTTTTTATCCCAGAGCACTGAGGCTCCGAAAATTATCCGACAGGATGACACGCATCCCTCTCAAATGGATGGCTAAGGTGGACTTTATCTCTTCAGAGATTCAAGAGATTTTATCCTTCCTGCACCTATGTTCTTTTGGAATTATAATATTCTATATATGTTCAATCTGTGGAAACATTTTCTTTCTCATGGATGGTCCCGATTGATTTCAACTCCCCCAGACTTCGAGGAACTTCTATCCTCCAAAACACAAACTTGAAAACCTTCAAACTTATGAAGTTAAAAGGGTGCAGAGGCTTAAACCCCGTTCAACTTACCTATATTTAACGACTTCTTATCCTCACATATAGATCCAACATTGAGGATATATTCTCCTCCATGCATTCTCCTCCTCGAGTCTAGACTTGAACCTAACGGTCCAGATTGCTCTAGACAGTAGAATTTGTTATCACCATAAACATTTCTGTGGGAAATATAGTTTTGAAGACTTAGTGAAGTGATAAACTAATGAGGAGGCATGAAAAACTATAGGATAGGGCCAAGTATAGTGGGAGGAGGCTAAATCTAGTGGTAGTGCAAAGTTGATGGGACCTAACAGGTCACAGATCGGAGGTGCTACAGATCAATGGTCGAGTATCATTTCGGGGTGAGGACTTGCGCAAAAGATAATTCCCAAAAGTTGTATGAAAAGTAAACCATGGTTTCAGGTTGGGACCACGTGGCGCCACTCAGTGCATTTCAGGGTGATAATCGGGTTTCCCCAAAGCACTCCCCCCTCGGCCCCAAAATCGGAAAAGTATATAAAGGTGGCACTCGTCATTCTTTCATTATTTTTTCAAATACTGGAACATTTAAAGTTGGTGTGACCACTCCATTCAAACTAAATCTCAACAATATGCCAATCTCACGCCTTTTCCGCTCATTTATAGGTATGTTTCATCGCCACCATGGACCCTATCATTATTTCCATAGCAGAGAAAGACCCCGTGTCAAACCAAGAATCCCTAATTAACAGAGATGCAGATGTGTTCGACACTGGAATCACATTTTCTCCCATATTTGTGTCCAGAGCTAATATGTTCGATAATGTAGAGAAACATATACCCTTCCTTGAAGGATTCCAGGCCACTATAGTCCCTTACACTTTCAAGGTCGCATTCCCTTTCCCTAAATTCATAGGTTGGCGTGTAGATCAATATTCACAGGGAGAGAAAGTTGTTTTAAGTAAACAAGGGTCTGAGGTCCTATATAGGGTAGAGAGCCTATCAAATCGAAGTGCCCTCGTCATACCAGAGTCCTCCTCCGCAGAGTTTAAACCATTTGAAGAAGAAAATATAATCATATTTTATAGGGAATGTCCCTCAGAAGTCAAAGACCTATTCTTACGAACAATTGTCAAACAATAACATATTTGTGAAAGTTTGTGCCTGCTAATGAGTGTTAATGTCATGGCTATTGAAGTCTAATGGGTCTGTTCCATACTCAGTCAAATTTTAGGTCTATATACTGATAATGATGTGGTCGAGGTTATGTTAGGTTTTCTGTTGGAATTTTTCCAATTAGTGTCCAGTCAGTCAGTCAGTATCTGCTTCGATGAATTCATATCTGATAATATCCACAAACAACTAGTGAATTTTTAGTCACTAAGACATTTCAAATATTATACATACTTGCTTAAGATTTTTCTGGAGACAAATAAGAGAGATTTCTCTAAAGGAGCATTCATATCAAATGAATGTAAAAGGATCACATTTCTCATTTTTATCAACAAGGTAATGTCGAAGGTTTACAACTTGTTTTTCAACACCAGCCTACCAATAGTCTTGGGTGACATGAGGAGTTATTTACATCCAAATATAGAAAAGAGAGTGGGGGGATGGGTGTTGTTCACACATTCAACAATAATATGGGTTTATGGTTGTCATGAATCTCCTTATATTCTACCTATTTTTCTGACACACAGAGTCTTTTCCTTTGAGTTCATCAGGCAAAGAATCATATTAGAGACAAAGCACTTCCTCAAATTACACAATGCATCCAACCTCAAATTTTCTTTCATCATTGGACATTTGATTATCAATACAAGATCATGTGTATCTCAGGTCCAAGCAAAGATCAAAGAGTTTGGTTTTGCCAAGATACAAGGGATAATATATGATCCACATCAGATCATATCCAAGAGAAGACTGGTGAACAAACAGGCCCCCTATGAGCATGAACATGTTGAAGGTTTTGAAAAATTGGCAAATCTAGATGTTTATGTTGATATGGAAGAAATATTGCAACCAACTCAAACACAACAAGTGGGGGCAACCCTGCAACAAAATCAAACAAAACAAACACCTCAGAAGTTGATAGTTAAAGTCCCTAAGGTAAGTGTTTACAACAAAATAAGCAGTTCATAGGCCCTGGGAACCAGTAATCAACATACTTCCCCTAAGAAGATGAAGACCACACAATCCCAATAGATAGTGGATATAGAGGAGGAAGAGACTAAAGAACAAGTAAATATGGATATGGTGGAAAGTGGCACCAACAATATATAAGTTGGGAAAGGAAGGAAGCTCCAAAGTGAAGGCATCTCAAGAAATTTCAGCAGAAAAAAAACACTTCTTTGATAAGGCATGTGGAGAAGCCTATCAATATGAAGAAGATTTGGCAAAGCAATATGTTGATAAAGGAAACTTGGATATGAGTGAAATGAGGGAGTTAATCCCTGAAGTAGAAAATATATCTCAACATAAGTCTTCTTTGTTCACGATAACAGATATAGAGAAGAGGACATTTAATATAGCAGTTGTAGATGAGGATAAGGTATCTGAGACCAAGCTAAAATATGAAAACATCAGTGCTCCAGAAAAAGTGAAATTCCAGAGGAACACTAATGATATTTTGTATTTAGATTACTTGGGTATAAGCCTGAAGAATTCAAAGATTTCAACTAATGCAATTAAGTCAGAAGGGAAGTTAAGGAAGGAAAAAGAATCCAGCAGAGGTTGGCAAACTCAAGTCAAGAGGCTATAATTTGAAGGCCCTCAAGGAGTGAAATCATCCTTATATGAAAAGGATAAGTTGATTCAAAGCTTGAATAAGAAACTAAAAATTTCTGCCAGAGAGCATCCACAAACAACAAAACTGGTTTCTCTAGAACAGGAGAAGGAGGCATTTTGACAAGAGGCATTGAATTACAAGGACAACGTATTATATCTAGAGAAAGAAAAATTGAATTGGTCACAAGGACATACAAAAGTACCAAACATCGTTGTAGTTGTACCTTCTACTACAGAGGCTGGGCCAAGCACTGAAGGACTTGTCCAGGCTATGTCACAATTTATCTTGAAGGTGGGATAAATCAATGGGCTAGAGGGAAATATGGATAATCGTAAGAAAGAAATGAAAACAAAAGATGAGAGGATGGATTAGTTTCAAAAGGATAATCAAGCCTTGCAGGAAAGAGTAGACCAGCTGAAAACAAGGTTGAGAGGCAAAGGATTGTTCTAGGGAGCCAAACACATCATCTAGGACTCTATTGCTATTGAAGTTGCTAAGTTCAGGGTGTACTTGAACTTTATCAATGTCGAATATTGCATGGCCATCACAACCAGAAGTAGGTCCATTTTTGTAAATGAGACCCTGGAAAATAAACCATCAAAGTGGGCCCAAAATGCCATAAACCTACTAAATTCCATCCCCACTTCAGAAATTCAGACCATTGGGTTCAAAGACAAGACTACATTGATCATCTGGGCTGGGAGGGCCATTTCCAAGAATAACTTGCTAAAATCAGTCCAAACCAAGGCCATACAAATGGAGGAAAGTATATAGAATTTCAAGGATATGTTTGAAGACTTGTTCATCAAAGGCATCCCACCATTTTGTGATAGAAAAGGTAAATTGTATGATTAGGAGGAATACAACTCTCTCCTCACTCAAGCAGAATGGATCACTCAAATTTTGAAATATTGAAGGAAAACTTGAAAGGAGCAACCCCGATGGAATATTTGATTACAGATTCTGAGATCTTGAATTAGTTGAAAATAGTGAAGATCATACTGTCAGTCATGACATATGCCTCTTGCATTGACCTAGATCTCCTAATCAAAGAAATTATGGACTGCAATATCCCTTTTGACTTGCAATGGAAGGAGATAGTGCGACTGGGTAAAACAAAGTGTAGTTTTCTAGGAACCAACAGATGATGCCTAGATGTCACCAAAATGGCAGATCAGACAGAGGACCAAAATAGGACAAATAGAAAAGGAAGAAGTTGAATATTCAAAGGAATCGATAGTTGGTTCATGAAACATTTTTGATTAATCATTGTAATTGGTCCCCATAGAAAAATTGTCAGTTGTAATTATTGTAATCAGTTTTAGAAGCTGAAGCGTTTCAGTTCAGCTATTGTAATCGGTTTCTAATTGAAGGAACTCAAATTGTATAAATGTTAGAAGTTTTGAATGTATTAATGTTGGCAGAAGTGCAAGGGTACCTTTTAGTTTTTCTAAACTCAATTGTAATTTTTTGGAGCTGAATTGAATACATATGCAAAAGCTTTGAAGTCCTGATGAAAATATTCTAATGGTGGTGATATGAGTTTTGTCTTATCTCCTTGTAAGTATTTCCTGCGTTCTTTAATTCCATTTGAACTATCTTTTGTTTAAATTGGATAGTTTAAAATCCCATAATTCATATTGTGATGCTCTTGGCTTAATAAATATAAACCATGTTAAGTTCTTCATAACTAATTTAGAATTCATTTCATTAATTCTCTGATGTAGTTACTTGTTTCCTTTTTCTTCTTACACTTTGAAAACTATAATTTATAACTCAGATTCATCACCTCACTTATCCTTTATCCTTTGGAGATTTCTACTAGTCAATCAATGTTTTCATTAATTTTCAGAACTTGACTCCATAATCCCCAAGTGTCCCTCCCCTTTTTTGCCAAGAAATTTATAAACCCCCCCCAAAAGAAAACTAAACCTATCCATTGATCACCAAAGAAAGACCTAGTGACACAAGATAGCCCTGTCTGAGATAAGAAGAATAGTACCCAGCTCTAAAGTTTGTTTGTAGGTTACCTCTGTTGTTTTTGCATCATCCGAACAAATTTATAGCGTGTTAACATTTTGGCATTGTTGCTGGGGATCGAAAGTGAAATATTCCCTGGGAAAAGAAAAACTTAAAGATTCAGATTTGATTCCCGAGGGTGACAGTGAATCAAACACCTTATTGGCTAAGACTAAATTTACCCTGGAGACTCTGTTACCAAGAGACTAGTAGCACAAAGTAGCATGAGATAGAAATCCTGGATCCCAAGAGAATTTACACCAGGAGAAACCCAGACTCAGAAGCTGCAATCCCTGTGTCTGATCTTGAGAAAATTGTACACAAGAGAAAAGAAAGGCCGATAATCCCATCTTTTCACTTATATAGATATCTATCCTTACCCAAATATGGAGTAACAAGCATTAAGAATCTTGAGTTTGATGTGAAATTTGAGCAAACTCTATTCAAAACTAAATATGAATCTTGTTTGAACAAGCTCATCTTTGATAAGAAGAGGTTCCAAGATTTAATTTTACATGCCTATACCAAAACTATTGTGATCCATACTCAAAACCAACAGCCACTTCGAGTCCTCACAACATCCATGACATCTAGGTTTTCCCCTCTTGTATTTCCTTCTTAGTTACATGATTTTCCCCGGGAGTATAATCTAAGGATTAAGTTGTATGAGGCTAAAGGTAGTGTGTCATCCCAAAAGAATCTAGATTGGTTCAATGATATTATAGACTTAGAAGAAGTAGATTTTGAGGATGCAAAAATAAGGTTGTTTGCACAAAGTCTTGTAGGAGAAGTCAGAAAGTGGTTTAGAGCTCTCCCAACAGCTAGTATCATAAATTTTGAAGCCTTTGAGACAAATTTTCTTGCAAAGTGTGGTGACAAGAAAAAACCCTTCAATTTTTAACTCAATATAACAACATGAGGAGGTCACCTAATGAAATGGTGCAGGATTTTTCAGCCAAATTTGTAAAGGTCTATAATTTAATTCCTAGTGAGTTAAATCCCCCCCCTAAATTTTCTCAACTCGGATATGTTGATTCCTTGAAAGTGATTTTGTTTTGTTGTTGAATAAAAGAATATATACTTCATTAGATGACATGATGAACAATGCAATATAAGTAGAATTGAACCTAATGGCCTCAGGATAGATCAAATCCAACTCTGACAGGGACATGGACAAATTTCAAGACAAGGAACAACCTTCAACCTCACAAACATCAGAAGAAAGGTTTGAAACGATGATGAAAACTATGGAGAAAATGATGGAGATAATGGATTTAGATAATAATCCCAACACCAGAGAACAAGCTGATGTTCCACCTAGGAATCAGGGAAGACCAGCAGTCTCACAAATCTGACAAAGAGATCAGAGGAATCAGGGGGATCAACAAATAAGACCTCATTTTAAAAATAATTATGTAAATGAGAATAATGATGACAATTTTGAAGACAACATGCATTATTGTGATGGTGATGAGACAAAGGTATTTTTAATAAAGAGGAACATGACTAGTTCATGGATTCTAATGAAATATTCATGCAAGGGAATGATGAGAGGTTGTCATTAGAAAGATAAGATTAGCAAAATGCCATCATGCAATTCCAAAGATAGTATAATCTTCAAAACCAGAAAGTTCCTACAAACCCTCCAAAAGAAAATGCTCGAAAGGAAAATCCTACCAAAGAATATCATAATAACATACCTTCTTCAAGTAATCCCAAGGAGGAATCTGCTGCAAAAGATTTTGTGGACAAAGGAAAGCAGAATGAAGAATCCCAAAAAAAGGTACCTAAAACAAGAAAGATACATCCACCAAAGAGGTAGAGAAAACCTCATCTTCCTTTAATTTTGAAAGTGAGATGGACAAGATTAAAATATCTGTACCATTCAATGAATTGATCAATAGCAACGGATATATAAATCACATCATCTAGATGATTAATATGGAACAAACTTATGGCACTTTGAACATACAAGATGATCATCCTGCCATCTTATTTCGCCCACGTGTAGAGGAAAATATTGATGTTGAAGAGCTCCTCCCTTTCTATGTCATCCTGAAAATCCATGATATGACTCTGCACAATGCCATGTTGGATTCAGGAGCATCCCATAACCTGCTGCAAGGTGTTCATGGACCAATTGGGACTTGACATCACAAGGCCTTACAAAGATCTTTTCTCCTTTGATTTAAGGAAGGTGGAGTGCCTAGGCCTAATCAAAGATATGGTGGTGTCTTTGTCTCAAATTCCAATAAATAAAATGGTCATGGATGTAGTGGTTGTTGATATCCCTCCCAAGTTTTGCATGTTGCTATCTAGGTCATGGGTTGCAAAGTTGAATGGAACTCTTCAGATGGATATGTATTACACCACCATCCATGTATTTGTTCAATATAGGAGATTATACAGATATTTTTTGATCAAATACATGGTCAGTAACAAGGATCGACCAAATAACCATCCCATCTACTCTGTGGAGACTGAGTTGTGTTCTTCCATTTTCTTCAATTATTTGTGTTTTGAAAAGAAAGGGCCAGAGATGGATATGGATGCTAAATACAAATCTGATTAACATATTGAGAATTTTTCAGAGTAGTGGGATAGTGCAAAAAATGATTTGTGGATCATGAGCTTCGATGGAGCTGTCAACAGAGAGGGGGTAGGAGTTGGTGTGTGGATTAACCCCCCTAGATTGGCTACAAAATTGTTCTCTTATAAGATTTATTTTGATTTCACAAACAACATGAGTGAATATGAGTCATTGGTGTTAGGATTGAAGGCTTTAAAAAAATGGGTGCTAAGAGGATAGTTGTTCATGGGGATTCTGAGTTGATCGTAAATCAGGTAAAGGGAATATATCAAGCTAAACACCTCATATTAAGAGCATACATGGATACAGTGCTTGATCTTCTTGAAGAATTTTTAGAATATAGCCTCTTAATGATTCCAAGGGGTTATAATCAGATGGTTGATGCTCTTGCTACTTCATCTTTAGTTTTCAAAATTCCAGTCTTCCCTAGCAGGGGATATGAAGTTGAGATCAAGCATAGACCAACAGTTCCTGATAATATTAAGTACTGGCAGGTTTTTGAAGATGATAAACAAATAGAAAGTTTCCTCAAAATGGAAGATGGATTTGAGAATTTGAATATTGATGAATAATATTGTGATGAAGAGGTGGATGCAGTTGTGTTCACAAAGGATGGTTACTTCAAAAATCAGATTGCTGGTAGAGATATAGTGTAGCTGAAAAGTAACATCATTCCCAAAGGCCTGGTCCCATTGGAGAAACT
>ML787525.1:768046-784318 GCA_009831015.1 Picea engelmannii | reverse complement strand
AAGGAAATCAAAAGGGCAACCTATTGGGCTAATACCCACAGAAAATGGAAAGTTTCCTCAAAGGGTTATTCAAACCATGTATAGTGATGTGATGTGGTTTTAGGGATGTCTAGTCATAGTCAGACCTAGGGCTAGTGTCGTCTATGGGTGCCTTTGTAGGAGGCGAGTTGTACCCGTCATGGATGCACTTTTTCCAAGCCCTTATTGCCTTATCTTTCTTTATTTTTCATTTTTACTACAAGCCTTGACAAAGAGGACACTTCCTTGGCTTGGTGGCCAGAGCTGACAGCGTTACCCACTAGTATCTTTGCAGAAATGAGTGGGCTGACTCGTGATGAGACCCCCCTTCCTTTGGCCATGCAACCAAAGGTCACTGCCCTGGTTTGGTGACCAGATGGTGGAAATGTCATACCGCTAAATACTTATGAACATAATGGGCCGACTCGTGATGAGACCTCCCATCCTCTTGGTTAGGTCTTACATTTATTTATTTACTATTTTCTTAGGGTCCCTCAGTTTTTTATCGAGAGGCTTTTTATTGCCTTCTCGGGGATCCCCTGGGTGAAGCATCTCTAGGTTTTCATTTCCTATGGCTTTTATCTTTTACCATCTTCTTTTACCCCCTGGGCCTTTATCCCCTTCTTCCCACAAGACAAGATGTACCCTGGATGGTCATCCTAATGGCTAGACTAGGGGAATATGATGGATGAGCGGGGTTTTAAGATGTAAGAGTGATAATATGGTGGGAGCGGACGATGGTTCTACAAACCCCCCTTGGTGGCTAACCAAAACCCATGAATACCAACTTGCTAAGCTACCCCATCAATCACCCCAATAGTGGTCAAGTGGATTAGTGTAAGATCCAAGCAGTCATCCGAAGTGAAAGGAACCTAATGCATATATAAGAAGGTTATAATGATCAAATATGACACATACCATGATACCTCGGACCAATTACCTCATGGAGCAAGAGCCCTCTTTGATGCAATCCCAGGCTGGTAGTGATGGAAGCCGGTACTGCTGATAAGACAAAGCTGGCTGAGAAGAAGAAGATGGGTCCTCTAGGACCATGCTCAGGTCGCTCCTGCTCTCGGTACTCCATGTCTAGGACCATGTGGGCCTCAAGACATGATCTCCTAGTTATCCCTTGATATCGGGGATAACAGGCATCAAATCCTGGGAGTACCAATGGAGGAACCCCTTGTCCCGAGGAACCTTTCATCTTTCCCTCTTTTGGAAACATTGGTCCTCTGTACATTGCCAGGCTGAGTTTTCTGGGACTCACCATCGGATTACTGGTTTGGTTATTCCCCACTCCGATGATATTGAATCTTCCCAATGCTCTAGCTACACCTAATACTTCATATGTCAATACAACACCCACACATCAACCTCATGTCGATGTTTCACCTTCTTCACCCATTAAGTCTCCTTCCTTTTCTCATTATTCACTTAGTGAAATATCTAAAGCAAGTAGCCAGGTTGATAAGATGAAGAATAAATGAAAGAAGAAGAAGAATAAGAACCTGAAAAGGACCAAGAATCCAACAATATTAGATGTTGGATCCAAGAAACCAACTATTATTAATCATACTGGGAGTGTTGATGAGGTCGACAAGATTAAAACGAATAATATGAAACCCAAATCCCCTTGTAGTCTGTGTAAGGGTGACAATTTTCTGAGGGATTTCCATGGTCTTCCTAAGGTATTAGAAATATGGTCCTCCACATCATCATCCTCTACTAGACATGCTGGTGACATCCTATCAACTAGTGGCATTAAGGTTGGTAAGAAGAAGACAATTGTCAAATTTCCTTGTATGTTATGTGAAGAGGATCATTATTCTCAAATTTCTCCTCGTATGGACAAGGCTTCTTCTCTTTTGGAGAAGATTCAACTTCAAATTGGTTATCATAAGTTTTCCCCCAACCCATCATTAGTTGATAGAATGGTCAATTCGGTTCCATCCCCAGTCAGTCTGGTTGATCAGGTGGTCAATCTAGTTTCAATCTCGGTTGAACCACTAACCAAATAAGTTGATCCAATTCCATCATCGATCAACCCCACTTCTCTTCTGAAAATTGAAACCCAAGTGACTAATCTAGTCATGTCATTGGTCAGTCCCACCCTTCATCTGAAGAGTTCCAACGTGGTCAATCCCACTCCTCCTCTGACGAGTGAAAAAGTGGTTTCTCCGGTCCATTCATCAGTTAGTATGGTTGATCATGTCATCAATATGGTCATGTGCTTAGTTTAACCAGTTGACAAAGTGGTTCATCCTATCCCATCTTCGGTAGATCCCGCTCTCCTATTAGAGAGTGTAACCTGAGAGGTTCATTTGTTTCTTCCTGTCGACCCCATTTTCACTTTGGAGAATTAAACCCAAGTGGTCAATTTGATGTCATTATCAATCGATCCTACTCTCCCTCTATATATTAAACTTGATACTGCCCACGTTTTTATCGTTGATACATAATATACCATGTTAGGGGGCATTCCTCCTTCTCCCGCGAAACCCCCTCCAAGTATTGAGGCCATCCTATTTTATTGGGGTGTGCTAACTGGACCTTGTCTTCCCTCTCACATTCCTTTCAAGATTACAGTACAAGTTTGTGGTCTAGACGTTCCTCAGACGCTGATAGACAAAGGTTCATCCATTAGTATTTTGTCCTCTATCACTTGGAAAGATTTGGGTTACACAGACTCTGTTCTTTTTTAACAGAAGAATCAGTCACCCTTTAGGAGTCCTTCCTCATTTTCCAGTAACTTAGGGAGGGAAAACTATATTTATTGATGTTATGGTAGTCTAGGACCCCTTGGATTTCGATTTACTCTTTCGGCTATATTATGTCTATGCCATGAAATCTATTGTGTCCACTTATTTTTGTTTAATATATTTCCCTCACGATGGAAGAATTGTGGCTATTGATCAACTTTCATGTGCTGGTCCTGACTTGATTACCAACCCAATGACCTCCCTAAAGGGGTCTTATATGAAGTTAGTTTTACCCCTGCCACAAGTCAATTATGTGGCGTTGTCTCCCATGACTTCAACTTCTAATGAATTAGATTCTATAGTTGACATGGTGATCTCTTAAATCGGGCTATTGAATCCCAATATCCTTACCCCTATCACGGACCTCAACATGTGTTCCTTGCAGAGTGTTTTTCTTCCATCCAGTGAAGATGTCTTAGAAGGCATGTCCAAGTTTTGTCCCTTGACATGTTTTCCTTCCAGAGCATTATCCTCTTGGAAGCCATGATTAAGAAGAGGTTAAAACTATAGTTTCTCTTCTCTTTGGAAAGCTCGTTAAAAAATGAAATAGAGGCTACGAGCATAGTTTTCCTCTCTGTAAAATGTTTGTTAAAAAATGAAACAGAAATTTGGGGATTGACCCCAAAGCCATGAGCATAGTTCTTTTCCTGTGTCAAGATCGTTAAAAAATGAATCAATCACCTCTCACCTCATGTCAAGTCTTTAGCTATATCTCATAGATGTTGAGTCGAGTCTTTCGTTAGGTCTCACATTTGAACCTTCATTTCATCCACCTGTATCCTTTTTCTCCATCTAGTACAGAAATTGGTGACAACCTCAGAGTTGGTGAATGAATTGAATCTTGGGGGGGCATGTCTCTAGCCCTTGATTATAATTCTAGAGTTAATACACTAGATTTTCAAGCTGGGGTAAGAGGACCAACCATCCATGGGTATCCCAACCTTTGCAATTTACAAGCATAGTTTAATTTTGTTTCAAGCTTGTGTAAAAATGAAACCAATATCGTGCTTAGTCATTGTTCTTTCTCATTCTAGCAAAAACATAAGAATGTAACCGAGTATAATTTTATCAATTTTTTGGACTTGTAAAGGTTATATGAAAAAGGAACCCACTTGAGTCGTCTTTAATCTCTTTTCAGACTCTCTAAACATGAAAATATTGGCGAGTGATATTGCTTCCTTTCCCACTCATTAAAATGTTGGAAAGGGCATATTTCGAGTGATAATTTATCTCTTTATCGGCCTCATGAGACTAATGTTACGAAAAAGGAAAAAAATGGAGTCGTATTTAAGTTATTTTTAGACTCTCTAAACATGAAAAACCATCGATTTTTCTTTCTCTTGACTCGCTAAACTATACATTGAAGGGCCCATATAGGACCGAACCCTTCTTATAGTTTGTTAAAAAAAGGAAGAGGGACTTAGCAAAGGTGAGTTATATCGATCATGTTTTATCCTCCTCGAGCTCGTTAAATCAAAATAAGTACTCTTCTATCTGGACGAGGGAAACATTTGAAGGAAGTAAGCCAAGCAGTTTTTGAAAACATCACCAGTAACTCTTACAGTCTCCCTTGAACATGACACTTTGTCTTTGCATACGTTTTAATCCGCTAAACCTATGCACTGAACCATACCTCTGAGTTTCTTTACTCCTTTGGGTCACCCAAAAAAAGTCATAGTGTCCATTACATGATCATTTTTTTGTCCATGTCATGTTTCTGCTATTTTGCCTTAGTGTTCAAGGGAAGTATATGCCTCGAGAGTCAACCATCACAAATATCCTATTTTAATACTCGTGCTAGTCCATGTTCATTTCATCCACCAATTTACATCTCTGTGTGAGTTTCGTGTTGTTGATGGGGGATACATTAAGGCCCTCCTTCGAAAAGTTTGTTCTTGTCGACTTCAACACATTATCTAGGAATTAGACTTAGAAAATAGTTAGTACCTTGGGACCTGCATGCCTCAATGGTATGCCTCCTCACTTCTGACAGTGGGTTTACATCATTGACCTCTGATTGGATGATTCCATGAATGTTTGACTTTAGCCTGTCTATTCACATTCGCTAGAATGTACTAGGGTACCATGGGAATCATTGACATAAATGGTGATTTCCCTCGCACTTGTTAACTGTTTACCTCATTGACCGCTAATCAATTAGTTTCTACCATGTTCCACATCAGGACATCTATTCACATGGTTAGACTTGTACTGCATCAAGATCAATACGAATACCCTAGGTTGAGTGATCACTCTAATATGTACTTTTCCTAGGTTGCGACGAATTTTCTCTTGAATATTGACACATATATTTTCACATAGATCCACTTTGTATTGGTCTATGGCTATGTCTCGTCGTCTTGTAGATCCACTGTGTATTTTTAATGGCTACGATCAATTCATTTCATGGGAGTATCTTTATCCACATTATATCTTTGTTGTCTATACCTTTTTCTTAATATAATTATGGATCCGTAGTGTATCTTATGGTGACCATACCTTGCAATTATTTATCAACTAAACATAGGTATGCCCAACTTAGGTTTGAAACATATCATAACTTTTTTCTGATGATTGTATGCATCTTCTACTAGGTTCTCTAACTTCATACCCTTGCTTGAAAAAGTCTACAAAGTACTTCAGTCATCAGTTTTCATCTTCTAACTTTGTACTTTGGTTGCAAGTGTCACAAGTGTCACAAACATCATAATGTCATCCTATCACATTTTGGCCGCAAGTGTCACAAGTGTCACAGACATCATAATGTCATCTTGTCTATGTCCTGTCTCGAACGAAATCACAAGGAACACTTGAAAACACCCTCAGAGACTGGTTTAAGAAGGAGAAATCATTTGATGAAGAGTACAAAGATTTTTCCATGAAAAAAACCACTAAAAAATGAATTTTGAAGGGAAGCGCTCCCCTACTCACTATTAGGGAGTGCCAACGCTCCTTGACATTCTTTGGGGGAGCGTTTCGGCACTATGTGGATGCTTCTGTGGGAGCGCTAGGATTGTGATAGGAAATTTTGGGCAGCACTTCCCTACCCACTATTAGGGAGTGCCAACACTCCTTGCCATCCTTTGGGGAGAAAACGCTCTATGCCCCATTCTGGGAGAGTGTTTGGATGTTTGAGGAAATCTTGGATTGTTGAGGAAAATCAGGGAAAAATCCCCCTCATCTATGGAGTTGGTTGGATTCGAATTTGAGATCAAGGCTGGATATTAGGGAAGATCCACAACTGATGGAGAAGGATCCTCAACCTATCCCAATAATATCTAAGGTGGTTGGGCCTATCAAAACCTTTATAAGGAGGCTTCCTCATGGTGAAAGGTATGGAAGTTTAGAGGCATCAAACTTATATCTCATAAGGGAGAATTATCAGTGAAAGCATAGTCATTTTGATTGTGGATTATTTGAGTGAATGGTCTAGACATAGAGAGCTTGATGAGGCTACTACATCTGCATATACACTTTGTAAGAACCTTATTTTGTTCTCAATAACACATGTTCTTGGCTTGTTTCCTTCAAGGTTGTGTATTCCTCCATGATCTTGTCTTTAATGGATAGATCTAGTTTCAAACTAATCATATTAGAATAGGAAGCATGCTTTGTCTGTGATTGGATTACAAGACCCGTTTAAGAGCTTCTGGATCAGAGCTCAACTTTGAACTGGGAGAGGACAAACATCGTAAAAAGGTACATCTTCCTCCTCTTCTCTATAGATTAGTTTATCTAGGTTTAAAATGCTA
Source organism: Picea engelmannii (assembly GCA_009831015.1). Lineage (NCBI taxonomy): Eukaryota > Viridiplantae > Streptophyta > Pinopsida > Pinales > Pinaceae > Picea > Picea engelmannii. The sequence goes on along the minus strand of ML787525.1, from coordinate 777,789 downwards.
TCAGTGATCAAAGTTAGCACCTTTTTGTATTGATTATAGGGGTCTATATCCAAGAGGAATTTCACCTGTATGCAGGGGGATTTTTCTGTAACATATGCAGCTAACACCATCCACACATATACATAAAAAAACATTCAAAAAATGAACATTCATCACACAAAAACACATCAACCCCATATGCAGGAAAAATGACTTTTATATTATATCTAAATGGTTATGTACAAAGATTTAAAAAGGTTGGACTGCAACATATTCTTCATTTGTTTCTCTCCGCTCTTGAGATGTCTCTAATGCACTCAATGAAAACTAACTCTTAACACTAATGAATTTTGATACAAGACATTTTTACAAAAGAGGGGATCCTCGAGCCTTTCCTCCAACTACCTACTCACATTAAATTGCGTTCAGTTACAATAAATGGACCTCTAGTCCACATCATAACTAAGCCTATAGACATGTTATCTATTAAAGGTGACCTCACATGAATCCTATACAAAGGAAGATGGATTGGCTTTCCCCGAGCCTTATAGCCATGACCAAGATGGTCCATCTTTGTGGCAATGAGCACAAGATTAGAAGAGCCCTAACCTCATCATCAAAGTCCACTTTTATAGAACTTAGTTGATTAGTAACTGTAATAAATTCATTTAAATGATCTGCAACAGACCCACCTTCTGACATTTTCATATTAAATAATCTCTTCATTAGAAATACCTTATTAGACCCTGAGGTTTTTTCATACAGTTTAGCCAACGTGTCCATTAGATCCTTCATTGTCTTTTCTTTTGAAATATTGAAAGCCACTGACGCTACCAAGCTCAGCCGTATCATTCCTAGAGCCTTTCTTTCAAGAATATTCCATTCTTCATCCTTCATGGCTGTCAGATTATTTTCTACTCCACCTAATGGTACGAATAGATCCTTCTGATATAAATAATATTCCATATACATCTTCCATAACTGGTAGTTTTGGCCATTAAATTTCTCGACCCTAAAATTTCCATCTTCCGACATTGCTACCACTCGAACCAGGGACCCTCTTTTCCTGTGAGTTACCTTTTGCTCTGATACCAGTTGTTAGAAAAACAAGACCATGAAGAAATAAAATAAAACAAATGCGGAAACAAACGACATAAGATACACAATACAAGAGAGACACAGATTTATGTGGTTCACCCAGTGTGGGCTACGTCCACTAGATAAATTGTCAAGTCCTTCCTTTACTATTATCCAAAAAAATGAAGGGATACGACCTACAAAAAAACCCTCTATAAATACCTCTTCTTTTTCTCACAGTCTCCTCTCTTAGAATACAATACTTGCCATAGTGCATAGCTGCAATACATTTCCCTCATAACAGAGGGTTTCCTTCTAGGGTAAAAAACTCTAACATAATTTCTATCGTTAGATCTGTGACCTTATAATGAATGTTCTAGATTTACAATGAAATTACAATATACATTTACAAGGAAATTATTCCTTCGAGAGCTTCGTCCTCAAACCCCCTAGCCGAGGGGATAGGCCCCCCGGACCCTGTAGAGGGGGTATCCCCCCTTTGCACTCGCCCACATTGAAGAGTGTACATACTTCTAGGGTGTAAAGTCTTCATGGGGTATAAACAGGGCTGGAAGAAAGGACCTATGAATCAGGAACATAATCAAGCACCACAACCAACATAGGTCACCAATGTAACTGGTCCACCCACTCTATCCCCTCCCCTTCCTATATTAATCTCTCGACGTTGGATTTCATCACCAACTAGTGGTTTCATTGTGGGAAGTTTTGTTTTATTGTTTTCTTCATAGATTCATAGCATTTGTTGTTTGTTTTACTTAGTGGACCTTAGGTCAAGTTAGTCTTAATGGCATCAAATCCTAGGAGTACCAATGGAGGAACCCCTTGTCTCGGGGAACCTTTTAGCTTTCCCTCTTTTGGAAACATTGGTCCTCTGTACATTGCCACACTGAGTCTTCTGGGAATCACCATCGGATTACCAGTTTGGTTGTTCCCCACTTTGGTGATATTGAATATTCCCAATGCTTCAGCTACACCTAATACTTTAGATGTCAATACACCACCCACACATCAACCTCATGTCGACTTTTTGCCTTCTTCACCCATTAAGTCTCCTTCCTTTTCTCATTACTCACTTAGTGAAATCTCTAAAGCAAGTAGCCAGGTTGATAAGATGAAGAAGAAACGAAGGGAGAAGAAGAATAAGAACCTAAAAAGGACCAACAATCCAACAATATTAGATGTTGGATCCAAGAAACCAACTACTATTAATCGTACTGGGAGTGTTGATGAGGTCAACAGTAATAAAACGAATAATATGGAACCCAAATTCCCTTGTAGTCTTTGTAATGATGACCATTTTCTGATGGATTTCCATGGTCTTCCCAAGGTATTAGAAATATGGTCCTCCAGATCATCGACCTCTACTAGACATGCTAGTGACGCCCTGTCAACTACTGTCATTAAGGTTGGTAAGAAGAAGACAACTATCAAATTTCCTTGTATGTTATGTGAAGATGATCATTATTCTCAACTTTGTCCTCATATGGATGAGGCTTCTTCTCTTTTGGAAAAGATTCAACTTCCAACTGGTTATCATAAGATTTCCCCCAACCCATCGTTAGTTGATAGAATGGTCAATTCGGTTCCATCCCTGGTCAGTCTGGTTGATCAGGTGGTCAATCTAGTTTCATCCTCGGTTGAACCACTAACAAAATTAGTTGATCCATTTTCATCATCGATCAGCCCCACTTTTCATCTGAAAAGTGAAACCCGAGTGACTGATCCAGTCATGTCATTGGTCAGTCCCACCCTTCATCTAAAGAGTGCCAACGTGGTCAATCCCACTCCTCCTCTGACGAGTGCCAAAGTGGTTTCTACGGTCCCTTCATTAGTTAGTATGGTTGATCATGTCATCAATATGGTCACATCCTTATTTGAACTAGTTGACAAAGTGGTTGATCCAATCCCATCTTCGGTAGATCTTTCTCTCCTATTAGAGAGTGTAACCTGAGCGGTTTATTTGTTTCCGCCTGTCGACCCCATTTTCACGTTGGAGAATTAAACCCAAGTGGTCAATTTGATGTTGTTATCAATTGATCCTACTCTCCCTCTATAGAGTAAACACGATACTGCCCACATATTTATCATTGATACAGAATCTACCATGCTAGGGGGAATTCCTCCTTCTCCCGCAAAACCCCCTCCAAGTAATGAGGCCATCCTTTTTTATTGGGGTGTGCTAACTGGACCTTGTCTTCCCTCTCATATTCCTTTCAAGATTACAGTACAAGTTTGTGGTCTAGACGTTCCTCAGACACGGATAGACAAAGGTTTGTCCGTTAGTATTTTGTCCTCTATCGCTTGGCAAGATTTGGGTTACCCAGACTCTGTTCTCTTTTAATAGAAGAACCAATCACCCTTTAGGATTCCTTCCTCATTTTCCTATAACTTTGGGAGGGAAAACTATAATTATTGATGTTATAGTAGTCTAGGACCCCTTGGATTTCGATTTAATCCTTCGGCGAGATTATGTCTATGCCATGAAAGCTATTGTGTCCACTATTTTTTGTCTAATATATTTCCCTCATGATGGAAAAATTGTGGCTATTGATCAACTTTCATGCGCAGGTCCTGACTTGATTACCAACCCAATGACCTCCCTAAAGGGGTCTTATATGCAGTCAGTTTTACCTTTGCCACAAGTCAATTATGTGGCATTGTCTGCCATGACTTCAACTTCCGATGAATTAGATCCGATAGTTGACATGGTGATCTCTTTGGTTGGGCTATTGGATCCCAATATCCTTACCCCTATCACGAACCTTGACATGTGTTCCTTCCAAAGTGTTTTTCTTCCATATAGTGAAGATCTCTTAGAAGGCATGTCCAAGTTTTGTCCCTTGACATGTTTTCCTTCCAGAGCATTATCCTCCTGGAAGCCATGATCAAGAAGAGGTTAAAAGTATATTTTCTCTTCTCTTTGGAAAGCTCGTTAAAAAATGAAATAGAGGCTACGAGCATAGTTTTCCTCTCTGTAACAAGTTTGTTAAAAAATGAAATAGAAATTTGGGGATTGACCCCGAAGCCATGAGCATAGTTCTTTTCCTATGTCAAGCTCGTTAAAAAATGAATCAATCACCTCTCACCTCATGTCAAGTCTTTAGCTAGATATCTTAGATGTTGAGTCGAGTATTTCGTTAGGTCTCGCATTTGAACCTTCATTTTATCCACCTGTATCCTTTTTCTCCATCTAGTACAGAAATTGGTGACAACCTCAGAGTCGGTGAATGAATTGAAGCTTGCGGGGGCATGTCTCTAGCCCTTGATTATAATTCTAGAGTTAATACACTAGCTTTTCAAGCTGGGGTAAGAGTACCAACCATCCATGGGTATCCCAACCTTTGCAATTTACAATCATAGTTTAATTTTGTTTCAAGTTTGTGTAAAAATGAAACCAATACCATGCTTAGTCATTGTTCTTTCTTGTTCTCGAAAAAACATGAGAATGTAACCGAGTATAATTTTATCAATTTTTCGGACTCGTAAAGGTTATATGGAAATTGAACCCACTTGAGTCATCTTTAATCTCTTTTTAGACTCTCTAAACATGAAAATATTGGCGAGTGATATTGCTTCCTTTCCCACTCGTTAAAAGGTTTGAAAGGGCATCTTTCAAGTGATAATTTATCTCTTTATTGGCCTCACGAGACTAATTTTATGAAAAAGGAAAAAAATGGAGTCGTATTTAAGTTCTTTTCAGACTCTCTAAACATTAAAAACCATCAATTTTTCTTTCTCTGGACTCGCTAAACTATATATTGAAGGGCCCATATAGGAACTAACCCTTACTTCTTCCAGTTTGTTAAAAAAAAGAAGAGGGACTTAGCAAAGGTGAGTTATATAGATCATGTGTTATCCTCCTCGAGCTCGTTAAATCAAAATAGGTACTCTTCTATTTGGATGGGGGAAACATTTGAAGGAAGGAAGCCAAACAGTTTTTGAAAACATCACTAGTAACTCTTACATTCTCCCTTGAACATGACACTTTGTCTTTGCATACATTTTAATTCACTAAACCTCTGCACTGAACCATACCTTTGATTTTCTTTACTCCTTTGGGTCGCCCGATGAAAGTCATAGTGTCCATTGCATGATAATTTTTTTCTCCATGTCATGTTTCTTCTATTTTTCTTCAGTGTTCAAGGGAAGAACATGCCTTGAGAGTCAACCATCACAAATATGCTATTTTAATACTCGTTCTAGCCCATGTTCATTTCATCCAACAATTTACATCTCTGTGTGAGTTTCATGTTGTTGATGGGGGATACATTAAGGCCCTCCTTCGAAAAGTTTGTTCCTGTCAACTTCAACACATTATCCAGGAATTAGACTTAGAAACCAGTTAGTACCTTGGGACCTACATGCCTCAATGGAAAGCTTCCTCACTTCTCATAGTGGGTTTACATCATTGACCTCTAATCAGATGATTCCACAAATGTTTGAGTTTAGCCCGTCTATTCACATTCGTTGGAGTGTACTAGGGTACCAAGGGAATCATTGACATCTATGGTGATTTCCCTCGTTCTTGTTAACTGTTTACCTCATTGACCGCTAATCAAATAGTTTCTACCACGTTCCACATCAGGACATCTATTCACATGGTTAGACTTGTACTGCATTAGGATCAATAAGAAGACCCTGGGTTGAGTGATCACGCTAATATGTACTTTTCCCAGGTTGCGACAAAGTTTATCTTGAATATTGACACATATATTTTCACATAGATCCACTTTGTATTGGTCCATGGCTATATCTTGTCATCTTGTAGATCCACTGTGTATTTTTAATGGCTATGATTAGTTCATGTCATGGGAGTATCTTTATCCACATTATATCTTTGGGGTCTATACCTTTTTCTTAATACAATTATGGATCCTCATTGTATCTTATGGCGACCATACCTTGCAAGTATTTATCAACTAAACATAGGTATTCATGCCTTAGGTTTGAAACATATCATAACATTTATCTGATGATTGTATGCATCTTCTACCAGGTTTTCTAACTTCATAGCCTTGCTCGAAAAAGTCTACAAAGTACTTCAGTCATCAGTTTTCATCTTCTAACTTCGTACTTTGGTTGAAAGTCTCTCAAGTGTCACAAACATCATAATGTCATCTTGTCACATTTTGGCCGCAAGTGTCGCAAGTGTCATAGACATCATAATGTCATCTTGTCTATGTCCTGTCTCGAAAGATATCACAAGGAACACTTGAAAACACCCTTAGAGACTGGTTTAAGAAGGAGAAATCATTTGATGAAGAGTGCAAATCTTTTTCTATGAAAAAAACCACTCAAAAATTAATTTTGAAGGGCAACTCTCCCCTACTCACTGCCAGGGAGTGCCAACACTCCTTGACCTTCTTTGGGGGAGCGTTTTGGCACTATGTGCACCCTTCTGGGGGAGCGTTGGTATTGTTATAGGAAATTTTGGGTAGTGCTTCCCTACCTACTATCAGGGAGTGCCAACACTCCTTGCCATCCTTTGGGGAGAAAATGATCTATGACCCATTCTGCGGGAGTGTTGGGATGTTTGAGGAAATCTTGGATTTTTGTGGAAAATCAGGGAAAAATCCCCCTCATCTATGGAGTTGGTTGGATTCAAATTTGAGATCAAGGCTGGATATTAGGGAAGATCCACAACTGATGGAGAAGGATCCTCAACCTATCCCAAGAATATCTAAGGTGGTTGGGCCTCTCAAAGCCTTTATAAGGAGGCTTCCTCATGGTGAAAGGTATGGAAGTTTAGAGGCATCAAACTTATGATCTCATAAGGGAGAATTATTAGTGAAAGCATAGTCATTTTGATTGTGGATTATTTGAGCAAAGGGTCTAGACAGGGAGAGCTTGATGAGGCTACTACATCTGCATATACACTTTGTAAGAAGCTTATTTTGTTCTCAATAACACATGTTCTTGGCTTGTTTTCTTCAAGGTTGTGTATTCCTCCATGATCTTGTCTTTAATGGATAGATCTAGTTTCAAACTAATCATATTAGAATAGGAAGCATGCTTTGTCTTCGATTGGATTGCAAGACTTGTTTAAGATCTTGTGGATCAGATCTCAACTTGGAACTGGGAGAGGATAAACATCGTAAAAAGGTACATCTTCTTCCTCTTCTCTATAGATTAGTTTATCTAGGTTTAAAGGGATTGCAGTGACCAAAGTTAGCACCTTTTTGTATTGATTATAGGGGTCTATATCCAAGAGGAAGTTCACCTGTATGCAGGGGGATTTTTCAGTAACATATGAAACTAACAACATCCACACATATACATAGAAAACATTCAAAAAATGAGCATTCATCACACAAACACACATAAACCCCATATGCAGGAAAAATGACTTTTATATTATATCTAAATGGTTATGTACAAAGATTTACAAAGGTTGGACAACAACATAGTTTTCATTTGTTTCTCTCCTCTCTTGAGCTATCGCTAATGCACTCAATGAAAACTAACTCTTAACACTAATGAATTTTGATACAAGACATTTTGACAAAAGAGGGGATCCTCGAGCCTTCCCTCCAACTACCTACTCACATTAAATTGAATTGAGTTACAATAAATGGACCTCTAGTCCGCATCATAACTAAGCCTATAGACATGTTAGCCATTAAAGGTGACTTCACATGAATCCTATAAAAATGCACATGGATTGGATTTCCCTGAGCCTTACAACATTTAATTCCCATTTAGTTACATGAAAATTTTAAATTTAGGCTCAAAATGAGAGGGATGGCTCCTCTCTTTCCTCGGACCTCATTGATCCTTATGTGATGTTGTGTTGGCTTGTTGGCATTTGATGAGGTGTAGAAGTGCTTATGCATCATATTCCTGCACTGACAAAATCATGATCTCTTTCTCATGGATCCCCTACTACTAAGGTTGAGATCCTTTAGGGTCAAAAATCTAGATTTGGAGCTTTCCATCTACTCCGATGCTTTACTGTTGTTGATGTTGTCCTGCTACTACAGGTTCTTTGATCAACTTCTCCATGTTATTGACTGTCTCCTCTACTAACTTCAACATCAACCTTGTGATATTCTATAGTACTATATCCATCTAGAACACTAGTTGTCTCCTCCTTTCCAGTCTTCTTAGTTGCATCTCTTCTTCATCAATTTCTAACTTGACCTGGTGGATACGTTGGCTTTGCACTATTACCCTTTTTCCAAGGGCTTCCAAGGACCGATAAATCTGATCTTCCATGTTGTTTTTATCTCCTATGGAATTGGTTTTCCACTCTACTACAAATTCCATTTCTATAGTAGTGCCACTGAGTTGATTCTCAGTGATATCCTCTAAAAGTTCTCTTTCTATTGGCTCCTCTAATTGCACTGGTACAAATTCAACTTCATATAACTTCTCCTCAGGTTGGAATTCTTCTCCACTCTGCATGAATATTTCCTTATGGAAATATTCCTCTGTTTTGGGATTGTCCAACCAATCCTCCAACATCCTTAGATCCCTGTCCCATTGAGTGAGCATTTGTTATGAATTCTCCTCTTCTTCTCTCATCTCCTAGATAAATTTCAATGTCTTCTCCTTATCCTCCATGACATTCTTGTCTATTTGTCTCTCTTCTACTGCACTTTGAACATGTGCACTGGCCTCTACTAGGATTCTTTGTAGGAATATATTGATTCCTCTAATGATCTGAATGTGCCTCTGATCCTCCTCCTTTGTCAAGACTCCTTGTTGATCTAAAATCCTCTCCTCTGAGTCCATGATAATTTCAAACAATATCATATTTATTTTTGTCAGCACGCCATGCTGATATGAACTCCTTTCTGAGCTCCTGATACTTTTAGACAGACTCACCTCATCCCCCTTTCCCACTTGGAAACCTGGGATTTCACTCCTTCCTTCATAGCAATCTACACGATCCTCAAGTAATATATTTTCCTCATCACTGAGGTTCCTTCCAACATCTGGATCATAAATGCAAACCATTTCCTCCTCTGTGGTACTAATTTTTTCAGCATGCCTCAACCACCTCCTCAACACCTGTCATTGCCTCCTAGAAACCAACTATTGGACAAACCACCTTACCTTTCACTTCAAGGTCCATTCATACCTCCAACTTCCTCTCACTTCCTGCTGCATCTTCAACATTAGCATGTCAAGCTCCTCTCATATATTCTTGATATTTTTATCCCTTCAGTAGCCATATTTCACCTTTGCCTCCAAGAATGCAATTGGTTCTTCTCCTTCAACCCACATGGTTGTTTACTTCGCCTTCTCTACAATTGAGAGCACCAATGGATTTCTACTATAGCCCTCCCGGTTGTCTACTGACTACTGCACACTTGCAAACAATATTAATAGAACATCAATACTTTGTCTTCTTATTCTCTTGCCTCCTATATGTAAAAAGAAACAAGCTCTGATACTACTTGATGTTAGAAAAATAGGACCATGGAGCAATAAAATAAAACAAATGCGGAAACAAAACACAGAAGATACACAATACAAGAGAGACACAGATTTACGTGGTTCACCCAATGTGGGCTACATCCACCAAAGAAATTGCCAGGTCCTTTCTTTGTTATTATCCAGCAAAATGAAGGGATACAACCTACAACAAAACCCGTTGTAACTTCCTCTTCTTTCTCTCACATTATCCTCTCTCAGAATACAATACTCACCAACATACATAG
>ML787525.1:753381-763536 GCA_009831015.1 Picea engelmannii | reverse complement strand
CCCCCTTCAAGGTACAAATCAACTACGGTATCCCTATATTTGAAGGTCAAATAGATGCAGATGTTGTAGACAAATGGTTGAATATACTAAAAGTGTAGTTTTTTGTCCATAACTTTTCGAATAGAGAAAAGATTACTTTTGTGCTCCTCAAAGCCATTCCCTATGTCAAATATTGGTGGGAAACTTTTTGTGAGAAAAAGGAAACAGAGGAACCCTCATTATTTATAGTCACGACCACTTGGGAATCCTTTAGGGATGCTATTAAGGAACAATATTACTCTGTTAGAAGTTATGATGACTTGTATACCAAATGGACCATAGTTCGCCAAGAAAGAAACCAAGCAGTGCCAAAGTTCACAAATATCTTCCATACCTTGCGCACCAAGATAGGTATCAAAGATTTAGAGAGACATCTGGTGCTCAAATATCGAGGTGCTCTGCATAGATACATCCATATCGAAATGGAATTTTTGGACATGTCATCCTTGGGAGCACCCTATTGATATGTCGTCAAAATTGAGTAGAAGCTCAAACAAAAGACACGAAAATTTGGGCCTAGGAACCCCTCACAGCAAAAGCTAGGAAAGGGAAACTCCAACCCATAGAACAAAGGAAAGAGAAAATATGGATAGTATCAGGAAAACTAGTCCAAGCCACAAGTAAAGAGGGACACTGGAAAGAAAAATAAATATGTCGGGAAGTGGTGCGGCGTCCATAAAAGCCCTTGGCATAACACTGCTGACTGTCGCTCAAAGCAGTCATTGGTGGCTGAAGTCAAAGCCTTTGAATCAAATTTCGTTTCTGAATCTGAGACAGAACTAGAAAGGGGAAGATGGATCATTAACGTGGAACCCAGTGCCACCATTTCTACCACCAAGCTCCAGCCTGGTGAACCAGATGAGCCAAAAGAAGGAGAGAACCTCTTCCATTCTCAGATGTGGGTAAAAGGCACCCCACTGTACTTCATATTTGATAGCGGTAGCCAGAAGAAACTCATCTCAACATAGGTCATCAAGCAACTCGTCCTATCGACAATGATGCACTAACAACCATACACCATTGGATGTCTCCACCAAGGAATCGATTTCCGCATTAGCCAATAGTGTCGGTTGTCGTATGACATCAACCCCTTCAATGAAGATGTATTGTGTAATGTTTCTCCACTCAAAGTTTGTAATGTTCTTTTCGGACAACCTTATTTATGGAAATGTCATGTTGTATATGAGTATAGGCCTTATAGTGTTATTATTACTTTGAACAAGAAATCTTACACGATACTCGAGGAAGTACCTCCTAGTTTTATTTCCTTGATCTTTGCCCAGAAATGCAGGAAGGTCATCTCTTAGACCAAATTTTTTTTCTTCTTCATGATTCGCTCTTAGAGTGAGAAAAAGATCACAGTGACATCCAGGGCCTCCACGACGGATCTCTCCACGCAACAGAATAAATTGGATAAGGTCGTGGAATAATACTCAGAAATATTCTCCTCTCCTACCAAGGTACCTCTTCACTGCCAGGTCAAGCATCCCATCAATTTGACCCCAAGCACACCACTACCCAATGGGCTAGCTACCACCACTCTCTCTTAGAAAATGAGGAGATCAAGAGGCAGACCCAAGAACTATTCCAGAAGGGGCACATCCATCCCATCTCATCTCATTGTGGGAGCCAAATCGTGCTAATGCAGAAGAAAGATGAGACTTTCCCCATGACTCTGCATTGATTACCCGACCCTGAATAAAATCACAGTCTGAAACCGATACTTGATTACCCGAATTAACGACCTCCTTAAGAAAATCACAGGGATCAAATACTTTAGTAAGATTGATCTAAATTTTTTCTACCACTAGGTCCCAATAGAACAGAGAGATGTATGGAAGACTACCTTCAAGTCAAAATAAGGTCTTTTTTAATGGCTGGTCATGCCCTTTGGTTTGACAAATACTCCAACAAATTTTATGAGGATGATGGAGGATATCCTCTGACCTTTCACCAATACTTTTGTAGTGGTGTATATGGATGACATCCTCATATACATCAAGACTTAGGAAGAACACTTGCATCATATTCTGTAGGTTCTACACACCCCACGACAACACAAACTATATGCAAACTTGGAAAAATGCCCCTTCGACATGGACAGGGTCCATTACTTAGGATACATCATTGATCAACATGGTGTGGATGTGGATCCATCCAAGATATAGGTCATCTGTGACTGGCCAACCCCAACCACACTCACTGAAATTCAGAGCTTCTTGGGCCTCGCCAATTTCTATCATAGGTTCATGCTGGAATTCTCTCATATCACATGGCCCCTCAACCAAGTAACCAAGGGCTGAGCTAAGGAAAAAATTGTGTGGGGTCTGTCCCAACAACAAGCCTTTGATGACTTGAAGAAGTACTTTTTCTCATCCCAGGGACTTTCATTAACAGAATTGCAACATCCCTTTGAGACCGAGACAAATGCTTCATACTATGATGTGGGTGTTGTCCTCACTCAACATGACCACCCTGTGGCATATCATAGTGAGACACTATGAGATGTTGTTTGTAAGTAACCTACTTATGGAAAAAAAATGTACTCCATTGTGAAAGCCTACCGCCAGTGGAAACATTACATTCTTGGGAAGGAGACAGTCATCCACACTGATCAAAATCCACTACAGTTCATGCAGAACTAAGGAAAATTGCAGAATGACCGCCATTAGAAGTGGTCAAAATAATTACAACAGTTCCACCTCAACATCAAGTATAAAACATGAAGTACCAACCGAGTTGTTGACTGCCTCAGTTGACCTCCAGTCATGGAAATCACCATATTGATAGACTCTTATGGCCATGATACCTCCAGATGGATCCACCTCTACGAGACAGACCCTCACTTCTCCACCACCTACCAAATGTTGGGTGCCAACTCAGTGGTTGGTAATTTCGATCTTCAGGACATGTTGTTGTGTCGTTTGGGCCATATCTACATTCCATCAAGCGAGCACACAAATATTATTTGGGAATCTCACTACACTTAGGTGGAAGGACATTTTGTTGTTGATATGATAGTTGCAGTGTTGAAGAAACATTTCTACTAGCCGAAACTTCGACAAGATGTCGACAAGTATATCTAGTCCTACATCACCTGTTGTATTGACAAACAAACCACTAATAAACATATCATTTACACCCCTCTTCCTACTCCTAACAGGCCATGGGAATCCATATCAATGGAATACATGTCATGCCTCCTGTCCACCAAGAGGGGAAATGAGTTTTTTTTTGTGGTTGTTGATCACTTTTCCACATTGGCGATTATATCCGCCTACAAGAAGAACATCACAACATAATCCATTGCCAAGCTCTTCTTTGAACGATTATGGGTACATTTTTGGATCCCACAAACCATTATCTCATACCATGACAGTCGATTCCTCAACTCAATCTGGTCAAGCCTCTAGTCACTATTAGATACCAAGCTCAACAAATCCACTACCTTCCATGCCCAGATAGATGGCCAAAATAAGGTCGTCAATCAAATGGTCATACATATCCTTCGCATGTACAATTGAAAACACCCCCACACATGGGATGAGAGTCTTCCATGTGTCCAACATAGCTACAACCAAGCCCTGCATAGATTAACTGGCGACAACCCATTTCAGATGGGGTTGGAATTCCAAGAATTGGGCCCCATGGATGTTGCACTACCCCTTGAGACCACCTCGACTGAATCATCCCCTGCTCCACCAGAAGCTGACAAAGACATCTAGTTCATTGAGCGGATCAAGGACATTCACCAATAAGTTCATGATATTCTATAGAAGTCTAATGCCAACTACAAGAAGTGCTATGATCAACATCGGGTGCCACATAAGTTTCAGGTGGGTGAAAAATTTTGGTTGCATTTGCATAAAGAACACCTTACAAGGCCCCATCAGAAGCTTCGCCCACTCTGTTATGGGTCATACACCATCACCAAGGCTTTGGGTGAAAATTCTTTTGAGCTCAACATTCCCCGCTTCCTTGGCCTTCATCGAGTCTTCAACGTGGCTCTCCTTCGACCATATTTCCCACCATTAGTGGACCTCAGAGATAGCAGAGAAGTTGACACCAACATAGCTCAACCCTGACTACATGCAATAGGAATATAGTGATCAGATTGTTGACATGTAGATCAAGGTTACTCGATAGAAAGGGATCCAAATTTATCAAGTCGTCAAAGTAGGGAAACTCCTACACCAAGGCAAGTGGCTCACCTAAGGCCAAATTCAACAAAAAATTCCTCATCTAATGGGCGAACTCAATGTAATGGATACCATTGTTTCCTAAGGAGGGAGGATTGATCCAGGTGGATATCAATGGCCACCCACCTATTCCACTACCTAAAAAAATAGTTTTCCACCTTGGTAATTTTTTGGAGATTTGGTGCTGAGGTGACTTCCAGAGGCATTGACCTAGGCCATTCAAAATATTTTCTTCTTAGTTATATCTTTCCAACGGGCTATTGTGCACCTAAAACAGAGATTGTATGAAAAAGTTACAACCCCAATAAGTTGATGTACTAACTTACCCAAACGGGGCCCACATGACTTTTGGCACTTCATCTCCCAGGGTTAGTTTTTTGGATGTCTAGAGTTTTTTACATTCCTCACCCATATCTTCTTGAAATTTTACCTGATGTTTCAAAATACTAACTCACATACTCCAACTGACTGTTGGGCCCTTCAAAACCTTCACCCCAACAAAACTCTATTTGTAGAAGTGACCCAGTAAGATTCCCCTAACCCTCCCAAAGTAGTTTCTCCAAACAATCCTACAAAAGTTGATCCCTCTTTGATTCTAATGACTACTAATGAGCCTATTTCCTCTGTTGTGCCCCTATTTACAAACAATTATCATATTAAGATTGAGTTGGATACTCTCATCCTTAATAATGGAAGACAAAAGAATTTCATGGTTCATGACGTGGTCCATTGCCTTCAACTTCCCACTACTTCCCATTCATCCCTGTATCAACTTGGTTGGGTACAAAAGGAAGGCAGACCACCATCTCCAAGTGTTGTGTGATGACCTTCACTATTAGCCCTTTTCTAGGATACTATAGTATGTGATGTTTCTCTTTTAAATTGTGTTGACTTCTTACCTACTCACATGCCTAACACATGGTGTAGCATGCAACATCCCATAAATACCACCTGCAACATGACGGGTGCACCTATGTGCTCAAATCGTTGGATCCTAAATCCCCATAGTTTTTAACTAGACAAATGCCTATGCAACAAGTCAATTTGAACAACTAGGTTTCTTTGTGTTTGGTTTTACCCATTAAATCAAACCAGCTAGCCAAACTTGCATATCAAGACATGGCTCCACTGCTCTAACAATTTGTCAATGTATGCACAAAACCATAGGACTCACCCCATATCACTCTATAGATCACACCATGGATCTCATTCCTAACACATTTTTCCAACCACCTTCAAAATTTTAGAACTCGAGCCATATTCCATCTTCATCATGGGTTGGTGCATTTTCATCATTTATTATGCTATAAAGTATCTCTCTTCACTCAACCTCAACCAAAATGCTAAGTATTCCAACACAAGTGACAACATATTTTCAAATGTTTATTGGATGTTCCTCTTTTGACAAAGAGAGTATAGAGGAAGAATCATGCAAATTGCATTTTTTAAAGTATAACATTGATGGTGAGAATTAATTATAGAGGAATGAATGCTTATATGGGGCAGTTAATAAGACAGGGTTTATTGGAGAAACTCGTTGTTCCTTCAAGGATCTAGTATTCACAAATAATATTGGGGTAGCTAGTATAGCTCTTATTGACAAGGAAAGAATGGGTGTGCTATTACTCAATCTTTGCTATCGAGAGACACTTCAAGATGTGCATGATTTCTTGTTCAATTTATTACAATAATGCTTTGTGAATATACTAGACAATAGATTTCTTATGGATGTTATGAAATTGCAACAGTAAACAGTAGCACAACAACACTTAAGTAACTATAATCGTAACAAGAAATATTCCTTAGAAATGGAACAATTAATAATACAAATTTAGCATAAAATCAAGATATCACTACGCAATTAGTGGATGCATTTTATGGCAAGTTAAAACACATTTTATTCAATGTATGCAACAAATAAAAATGTACATAAATGGCTATAGAAATTTTTTGGCAACAACAAGGTTGCAATCAAGTTAGGTGAAATTAGTATTAATTAAGTTAGTAGATAGCTTGAGAGATTTAAAATAAAGAGTTTTCTTATCACTTTCACTGAGATATGACAAACCTTAGCCATACAAAAAGACTCAAATGAAAGGTTATGTTTCTTCAAAAGGGGCCAAAGTAGTCTCTTCATAAATTCTAAAATAAAGATATGATATATTTGGGACTCCAAAGGCTAAGTGTCACTCTATCATGTGCAACCAGTCCATACTTATTATAGATTTATTGTTTTTGAAAAATTGAGATTCTAAAAATATTAGTTGTTTCTTTGAGTATAACAAACTTAAATTTTTTTTAAAGAAAAAAAATATGTAATTTAATTAACAAACCTAAATTACATATTCATAATTCAAAATCATGTGAATTTTCAACAAATATTCATAACTATAGTCATTTATATGAATATCTTCAAAGATACATATTCCTCATTCCAATCTCTAGATTCCTCACTCTATTCTTAATCCATTTTTTAAAACTCCATCGGCTATCATGTTCATGTCCCTATATATGTGAAACAATTAGATATATGAGTAAGTTATCATTATATATAATGTTCTAATAAAAATTAAAAATTTTAAAACCTTAACTTTAATGTAAATATTGAAAATGCAAAATTTCTAATTAGTGCAGATATGTATGTTTTAATTGTAATATTTATACCCTTGGTTTGTATCATGTATATTTAGTTCAAAGTGTTATATTGTTTTATGTGTCTTATATATTTCAAATTTATAAATAAAAGTGCAAAACAATTATCTTTTCATTTTATTTTTCTAAATAAATTGTATGTCCATACTATTTCTATAAATATATTCTTGTTTTTCTATAATAATTTTCATAATATAATATCTATTATGGCTCAATCACTAACCATTATTAATAAACTTTTTAGTATAGCCATGAACCCCTATTTACGCCTTTAGTGGGCACATACTTATGGTTGACTTGTATACTACTTTATTAGAAAAAAAAAACTAATTACCTGTGTGCATTTTATGAAGACCTAATAAATGTTCATTGTAATGCTCTCTTATATTAATATTAATATTACAGAGTATTTATACTATTTGTTAATAGGTCGAGATGTAACCTGGAGTTTATCATTCTTTCCCTGATACTTCAACTCGAGTTCCAGTAATCTTTTCTTAAGTTTAAATGAACAGGCCGTTGTGACCAGTGTGTTCGCATCGATAGCTGCAACAGCCTTCGTTGGGAAACGACTCAGAAACTGTAACAAGCTCTCAAAGTGCAATTTCAACAAATCATCTTCAAGTAACTTGAGCAGAGCCAGACCCACTCGGAAAATAATCTTCACTCCCTCGTAGAGAAAAATGTCCCAGATCCTAACAACTAATGGAAGCGGCAAGTTTACAGAGAAGGCTGTCACGAACCAGCTGCTTGCATACAACGCTGCCGTTATACTTTGCTCCTTAAAATGCCTTGCCAGTTTGGGCAGTTGCTCCTTCACAAGCATTTCGAACTGAAAGAAATATTGGTGGAGTAGAGGCAGGCCTTCCAAATATATACCTCGGATCCGGTTATTCCTACCGCCTTTGAGCAATCCAACCATCACCCAAAACGCTTCCTCCTCAGTCATGTAAAACAGAGGCATGGCCGCTATATAATTCATCCCCTGCGTATATCCCAGACCTGTGTCGTACACCGAATAGGCTTTCAACACATTGTGCAGAGACCTTTGCCCGGCCCCGCCTTTCGTTTGAAATAATCCCTGTGATACCAATGTGCGAGGGATGTCCTGAACGATATGATTCTCTACTTTTAAATTTTGGGGCATTTCGTCGGATAGGAGGAGCGAGTAAATTCCCGGGTTGGCCACCAGAAGGTCGCGGCCGCCTGAAATGACTTGCCAAACAAGATTTCTCGTCGAATTTGTAAGGCCGTGTCTGATAAGCCTTTTAACTTCTGGTCGCCTCAGTTGCCCGAATCGATTCCAATCCAGAAGTGTCGAAAACCTTCGAATGGCAAGGCTCTTACGCTCTCTTTCATTGTCGTTATAAAGGTGCGACAACGTTCCCGTGGAATTTTTTGCATAGAGTTTAATATCGTTATCTGCTTCAAACTCGACATTGGCTCGTTTTCTATCCGTTCCAGTCATTTGACGGCATGATCGAGACATGTTTGGTAATGTTTGTTGCGTGAATCAAATTGGCTGGACATTATATTCCAAACAGAGAGGTGCGCTCCCAATGAGCGCAAAGGTTGCGATGATTGATGGTGGCCGATTATTTGAGCACAGTTCACAATGCAATTACTTTAATGTAATTATTTCAACGTAACTGTATGGGCTTAATGTTTAAGAGTATGTGTTTCCTCTTAAGAGGTCATAGGTTAAATCTAGAGGAGGTAGGGTATGTATACTTTCGTAGACTTTACCAGTCAAATCCCTGAGCGAAAAAGAATACCTTGTCCCACAAACAAGAAGGTCTCATACACTAATTTGGTGTACTAGCTTGGCCGGAATATTGTCAAATTGAAGAATATGATTATCGAGGATTTCAAAGAAAAAATGTGAAAGAGAAAAATATTATTCTCTGAAAAGACCTTCTCTTCGATTTCCATGGCCTTCTCATAGTATTTGTTGCCCATGGATCTCTTAATCCACACTCTATTCAAATACCTTCTCAATTCCCTGTAGACACCAAGCCTCTCATTACAAAACACATCCTCATCATCGTATTTACTATGGCAAGGCAGTCTAACTACATGTGGAGTGACAACTGCATGGTAATCTCTCAGATACGACATTTGCGGGTTATTGGAAAAACCTAATATATTCTGATTAGATAAAACTAATGAAGAAATTGTGGGGGTGAGAATAGGCTGGTTCAGCCGACCTAAATAGAGTTGTGGCCATTCTTTGAAATCCAATTCAAAGGCCAAATACAAATACACATATATTTATATGGTGCTTTAACCCATGTGAAAACTGAGGGTGTAATGGAAGTGCAACGAATAAATATATAAATTGGCTGTGCGGAAAAGTGAGGTACAGGTTGTATTGTATGGTATAAACTAATACATTTAATTTTAAGTGAACCACCTAATTTTTTGCCCGGGCCATACGAAGATTCTCAAGTTCCTAAAGATTACTTAGAGGGCGTGTTAAGAATTGAAATTATGAAAGAGATTTCCAATCTAATCTATCTAATTTGAAACGTTGTATTGTTGGGATTCGGTGATAACAAATTCTCAAGAATAGATTTAGATGTTATTATTTTGTGTTGGTTACAACCAAATAGATCAAGTTAGAATATGTATATGTATTACATTTATTATTCAGTTTTTTTTTAAATGTATATAAGTATATGTAAGTCTGTAGAGGAAAAAGCAAGTGTGAGAGACTGAGTATGTGAGAGACTTGCAAATCTGATGTAATCTTCATGATCTGAATAATAAGATAACCATGTCTATGCTTGGTGGACTTAGCCCAGCTTTTGGGTGAACCACCTTGTATTTATTATTTGTGTGTAATTGTTAATTATCATTTTGAATTGTGTTTTCCACATTGACAATTATAACAAGTGGTATCACAACGAGTTTGAGGAAAAGGGAGTCAAGAGAATCACATTTTCGGAGGTGAGTAGATCTCCAAATTTCCACAGGTCTCTCCTCTAGAAGGTCGTGGGACCACTGGTGCACACTTCACACACGAGTAAGATTTCCAAATTTCCACAGCGAGCAATATCCAGCCTGCTGCAGAGTCTTTAAGACTCTGCAGACTGGATGCCCGTGCAACCGCTCTCGTGCGCTTCATACTTTGGCCATCCATGTTGCATCCGCACCCATTACTCACCATGAAGGATGGCCATCCCACCGCCACCAGCATGCCCATTTATTCCGGTTGCCAAAATCTCCGGCGAATCCACCCAATCTTCCCGTCAGCCCACCTCCA
>ML787525.1:739332-751201 GCA_009831015.1 Picea engelmannii | reverse complement strand
GGATTATCTTCCATACCAATTCCACTAGCTTATTTTGTTGTTTGAAAACTCTTTTGTTTTGTTCTTTCTAGAGGCTCCAAATTAGAAAATCTGGGAAGGGATTCTAAACTCTATTAATAATGGGATTTTAAAGAGGTTAAGTCTCCATCCCTCTAACGTTTGAATCACATCTCCTCTATTCCGATCTGATTGTCTAAAGCAAGTTTAACTTTTTGTCCCATAGGATTGATGTTTCCATGCAGTGATTAGAAATGTGATCTATGGATTCTCCTTCAATTCGACACATTAGACAAATTAATGGACCTTTGTATCTCTTTTTTATTATCCTATCCCAAGTCACGGTCTTTCTTTTTTCTAGAAGCCATATGAAGGTTGATACTTTCAACCATAATTCTGAGTTCTGGAACTTTTTCCATATACCAGATTTGTTCATGAGTCAAATCTCACATCTAACTGATGCATTCATAAATGCAAGGAAGTTATCAACAATAAATCTGACTCTTTGATTTTGGAGGACGACTAAGAATATACCGACATCTTCAATGTGTAGCCATTGTGCCCATCTCCAATATATATACGCCTTTCAGCATAAATATAAAAACTTCCTTGCAAGGAAATGAAAAATTCAAGCCCTATCTTTCTCTTATTATAGTTCAGATAGCAGCTGAAGGGTGTACATTATGGTGACATTGCCTTGGCATGTGGAATGAATCACTTTGCTTTTGCTACATACAGACAGACAGATTGTTGCAACAATAGCTATCGCTCATGTAGCTTACCTTTTTGAATACTGACCACTTATTTCATTATCTCATGATAAATAACTGACTGCTTCATTCAACAAAAATCGGCGCAGACGAAGTCGCACAATCGAATCCTGAGGATACAATCGTTCTCTGTAATCGAGAAAGAATACTGGAGTTTTGTCCTCTCGTCTCACAGATCCTTCAACAAGGTTTTCAAGGATTATTTCGAAGATACACATCTTTGGCCGGAAATTGACGGAAAAAAACAAGGGAGAGATAAGTTTTGCTTAAATTCGATGGACTTTTGCCTTTTTATTACGACACACATTTTCAATATGCTTTTTGTTGTTCTACGTTTCTCGTATTAGTGTTTCAAAGTTCCGGGCTGAAAATAAATACGAAAAAGAAAGGCAGAGTATAGGCGTTTCAATATTTTGCTTCATTTTTGTTTTGTTTTCCTTTCTTTCAATATTTTTTCTTTTAATATTTTTTCTTTTTCAGTGTTATACTGTTTTAGGAATCTAATTTACATTTTATTCATAGGATCAATATGATCAAATTAGGGTTAGGGTTGGTATAATATGACCAAATTAAATAATGTTTTGGTTAGAATTAGGGTTAGGATTTGTATTAATATGATTAAATTAAATAATGTTAGGGTTAGGGGTTAGGATTTGTATCAATATGATCAAATTAAATAAAATATAGTTAGATTATGGACTCTTTATTTAATGCAAAATGTACATTCCTTTTTAATGTAAAATGTACATCTGATTTAAATTGTTCATTATACTATTATAGCCTATTGGCTTTCATCAACCACAATTATGTGGATGTACTAGTTTTATTATACATCATGTCATGGATTGGATATACTAGTTTTATTATACATCATCTTATAGATTTTTTCTTAGTCTAAACTAAAGTTCTAAGTTTTAGTTTTTTTCTTGAATATTTACAAATTGTTGGATATGCAGATTTGAGTGATTAAGTTTGTATAATCCAAATGTCCGAAAAAAATAACATGGTAATCATAGATTTTTTTGCAAATCACTCATTCTTGATTATTAGTTAAAAAATATTTACTATGAAAAAATCTTTACGCAATATTAGATAATAGCATACACTTTAGAAAGAGATTTTACTAATTAAATAATAACATATTCTTTAGAAAAAGATTTTAGTAATTAGATATAAAGAATATAAACACTAAATAGGGAGAATAAATTATTCCAATTTAAACACTTAAATGTCTTTTATTTTTCAACATTTAAAAAAAATAGTATGTTTTTAAAAAGACCATATGTGTTTCTCTCCACTAATATTGAAAAGTGAATTTTTTTCTTTGTCTTGTAACATTGTAATCATCACATATGGAAATATCAACAAGGTAACGATGTCTTACTCAGTGAATAAATTTTTAAAGATCACTGAATTTTTTTCCTTGTCTTGTAACATTGTAATCATCACATATGGAAATATCAACAAGGTAACGATGTTTCTTACTAAGTGAATAAATTTTTAAAGATCACATTATACACAACAATTTTATTTTTATTGATGACATTGTATATCATTTAATGTGTGAGGATTGAAATATTATATAGAAAGGACAAAATGTCATGTTTAATGATTTTAGCAACAAAACAAAACAAATATAGATTTCCTAAATAGAGGGTGCCTTCATGTATATTGTTTCACAACCATACACATCTATAACTTTCTATATTGAAAAAATATTTAGATATGTACACACACAAAAGGATCTAGACAATCTCAACGGAATATGCCTTCATATATATTGCTTCACTACCTTATATGTCTGTAAGATTCTATATTCACAAATTATATACATTATCTTCAGTGTATTGTCATGTGCAGTTTGTAATATACCCACTTCTGAAACTAATCTTAAATCAAGATTATCACATAGGATTTACAAAAAATATGATTAAGCAACATAAGTACTTTCTTATAACAATTCTGACGTAGTTAATGCCCACAACTTCCAACCTTTCTCCTCGTCAACTCATCATGCCTAACATTCAATCTCGAAGGGAGGTAGTGTTCATGCACATTAAGGAGGTTTTAATGGCGCACATATAACATCGGTTGAGGATTACCAGAGCAGGTACGAGGCATCTCAACACCATCACTTCACCCTTTATGGATCCTTTCCCTATCACTTCCATTGTTTTTATGGAGGTAAGGAATAGCAATGGTTATTACATTCTAGACTCGAACTCACCTTCCCATTCCTTTCTTGGTATTCTCCCCTCTGGTGTTGAGATATTGTTCTCATCTATGTCTCTCCAATGTTGCACGAATAGGGAAAGTCAAAGCGCGAGTTGACCTATTACAACTTCGCGTCCTGACATCGTCAAACTAACCCCTCTTTGACCCTCTCTCCACCCCCATATCCTCCATCATCCTTGTTAGTCCTCCCTAGTCTGACCAGAATTGGATTGATGAACCCTTTTGCACATACCTACGACCCTCCAAACCCACTGTGCAATTTGAAAAAATCGCCTATGTGAAAAAATTAGGTGGTTGTCTGATTGAGCAAGAGATTCCTCCATAATGGATTGAGAAATCCATTATTCCGACTATACTAAATATTAATGTGACCCCCAACATCCGTCGGGTGAAAAAATTGGGTGGTTGTGTGGTTGAGGAAGACATTCCTCTAGAATAGTTGGAGGAAACAACAATGTTGACTTCTCCAAATGTTAAGGAGTCTCCAAACATCCATACTGAGACATAATTGGGTGGTTGTCTCGTTGAGGAAGCAATAGTAGTGACTGCACCATATGTTCACGAGACTCAAAATGTTGTAGCCCCAACACCAAAACCACCCAATTCCCTCATGATCCAGGTAGATATCGGTGGCCACCCGCCTTTCCCAACTAGCTCAAAACAATTTTCTGGAAATTTTGTTAATTTACCATTTTTAATAGTTTTTCAGATCCTCAACTT
The DNA here is from genome assembly GCA_009831015.1 of Picea engelmannii. Taxonomy (NCBI): domain Eukaryota; kingdom Viridiplantae; phylum Streptophyta; class Pinopsida; order Pinales; family Pinaceae; genus Picea; species Picea engelmannii. The sequence continues at coordinate 747,479 of ML787525.1, read as the reverse complement.
CTGGAACCACTTTGAGGCCCTAAACGATGTTTTTTGGGAAAACGGGGTGCAACATGGAAATTCCTTTGATGTTTCTCACACAAAAGTTGTAGAGCTCGAATAAATATTTCTAACGAGGTATTGAGCGCATCAAACAAAGATCGTATAAAAAAGTTACAATCCCCGGAAGTTGATGTATTGACTTAGCCAAATGAGGCCCACATGACTTTTGGCACTTCATCTCTTAGGGTTAGGTTTTTGGATGTCTAGGGTTTTTGACATTCCTGTTTATTGTAAAAAGGCCTTCAAAGCCTCATTGTAACTAGTTTTCTTGAGAATGAGCATAGTTGTCACATCTCTTCTCAGAGATAAGATGCCACCATTCTAGCAAGCTTGTTTTCCACTCCATTTTACAGTTTCATCTTATTTCATTATTGAATAGAAAACCTTTACTGTATCTCTGTTATTCTATGTTATGCATCTGTTAATAATATGTAGTCATTTAGTTATTCTCATAAAATATGGATCAGTGGTATGAGAGAGATCTTCTCCTTGTTGTCTTAATGCATCTCCCCAATGAGGTCGGTGTACAAAGAATTGGGTCTCGAGGTTGTTTCTCTTGAGGAAAAAATATCTCGCACGCCTAAGATACCTCTCATGGAAGGAGAAAAGAAAGATGAAAGGACATGAGATCCTTCCAAAATGTTTCTTGAGGAATCCCTCATGCAATAGAGGAATGAGATGATGGATAGTTTCATGCAAATCCTTTGGCGACTACGAATAGGAAACACATATTCTTCAAGAGGAGGCATCTCCCCCTTCAAGGTACAAATCAACTTTGATATTCCTATATTTGAAGGTTAGATAGACGCAAATGTTGTAGACAAGTGGTTGAATCTACTAGAAGGGTATTTTTCTGTCCATAACTTTTCAAATAGAGAAAATATTACTTTTTCACTCCTCAAAGTCGTTCCCCATGTCAAATATTGGTGGGAAAATTTCTGTGAGCAAAAGGAAATAGAGGAACCTTCATTATTTACAGTCGCGACCACCTAGGAATCCTTCAGGGATGTTATTAAGGAACAATACTACCCTCTCAGAAGTTATGACAACTTTTATACCAAATGGACCACACTACAACAAGAAAGAGACCAAGCAGTGCAAGAGTTCACAAATATCTTCCATACCTTGCGCACCAAGATGGGTATCAAAGATTTGGAGAGACATTTGGTGTTCAAGTATTGTGGTGCTATGCATAGATACATCCAGACCGAAATGTAATTTCTGGACATCTCATCCTTAGGTGCGGCCTACTGATATGCCATCAAAATAGAGCAGAAGCTTAAACAAAAGACACGGCAATTTGGGCCTAGGAACACCGCACAACAAAATCCAAGAAAGGGTGGACCAAAACCATAGAGAAAAGGACAGATTGAATATGGACAGTATCAGGACAACCATTCCAAGCTATAAGCAAAGAAGGACACCGAAAAGACAAAGAAAGATACTGGGAAGTGGTGTGACTTTCATAAGAGCCCTTGGCATAACACTGTTGATTGTTGCTCAAAGAAATCATTGGTGGCAGAGGTGAAAGCCTCTTAATTAGATGTGGGTTCTAACTCTGGGGAAGAAGTATCATTGATGTGGAACCCATTTCCACTGTTTCTACCACCAAACTCCACCCTGGTGAACCAGACGAGCCAGAAGAAGGAGAGTGCCTCTTCCATTCACATATGTGGGTAAAAGACACCCCACTGCACTTCATCATTAATAGCGGTAGCCATAAGAAGCTCATCTTAGAAGAGGTCATCAAGTGGTTGGCCCTGCCAGCAATGCCACACCCACAACCCTACACCATTGGATGGCTCTCCTAAGGAAGTGATCTCCATGTCAGCCAATAGTGTCGACTATCATACAAAATCAAGACCTTCAAAGATGAGGTATTGTGTCATGTTTATCCTCTCGAAGTTTGTGATGTTCATTTGGGCCAAAGTTATTTATGGAAACATCATGATGTATACGAGTCTAAGCCTCGTAGTGTTATTATTACTTTGAACAGGAAATTGTACAGGACACCTGAGGAAATCCCACCTAGTGCCATTTCCTTGATCTCTGTTAAGGAATGCGGGAAGGCCATCTCTCTAATGGGGAAGTTTGTCTTCTTCATGATTCACTCTCAGAATGAGAGAAAGATCACAACCACATCGAGGGTCTCTATGACTGACCTCTCCACATAGCAGAATAAAGTAGATAAGGTCATGGAAGAATACTCAGATATATTCTCCTCGCCTACTAGGGTACCTTTGCACTTTCAGGTCAATCACCCCATCGATCTGACCCCCGACACATCATTTCCCAATGGGCCATTCTATCAAAGATCTCTGTTAGAGAATGAGGAGATCAAGTGACAGATCTAAGAACTTCTCCACAATGGGGACATCCATCCCATCTCATCCTCTTACGAGATCCCAATCATAATGGTACAGAAGAAATATGGGAACTGGTGACTATGCATTAATTACCAGGATCTAAATAAAATCATAGTCAGAAACTGGTACGTGATTCCCCGAATCGACGACCTCATTGATCAACTCACGGGGGAAAAATACTTGAGTAAGATTGATCTAAAGTTTGGCTACCACCAGGTCCCAATAGAATAGATATATGTATGGATGACCACCTTTAAGTCAAAGGAAGGCCTTTTTGAATGGTTGGTCATGCCCTTTGGTTTGAAAAATTCTCCAGCCACTTTCATGAGGATGATGGACAATATCTTGCAACCATTCACCAATACTTTTGTAGTGGTTTATATTGGTTACATTCTCATTTGCAACAACACTTAGGCAGAACACTTGCAACATATTCAGCAGATTTTGCACACCCTGCGGAAGCACAAGCTATACGCCAACTTGGAAAAATGCTCCTTCGACATGGACAGGGTCCATTACCTAGGATACATCGTTGATCAACATGGTGTACATGTGTATCTAGCCAAGATCCAATTCATCCATGACTGGCTATCCCCAACCACACTCACTAAGTTTCAGAGCTTCTTGAGCCTTGCCAATTTCTACCACAGGTTCATGTTGGGATTATACCATATTGCATGGGCCCTCAACCAAATAACCAGGGGTGGTGGTAAGGTGAAATTTGCATGGGGCCAGTCCCAACAAAAATCATTCGATGATTTGAAGCAATGCTTGTCCTCATCCCCAATACTTTCACTACCAGACCTACAATATCCCTTTGAGATCGAGATAGATGCTTCAGACTATGTTGTGGGCATCATTCTCACTCATAATGACCACCCCGTGGCCTATCATAGTGAGACACTATCATATGTTGTCTGTAAGTACCCTACTTATGACAAATAAATGTACTCCATTGTGCAAGCCTGTCACTAGTGCAGACATTACATTCTTGGGAAGGAGACAGTCTTCCACACTAATCATAAGCCACTACAGTTCATGCAGACACAAGGAAAATTGCAAAATGACCGCTATCAAAAGTAGTCCACATAATTTCAACAATTCCACCTCACCATAAAGTATAAAACATGAAGTATATCTATGTTCCATCAAGAGAGTTAGAAAAGATGATCTGGGAAGCCCACTACAGTTGGGTGGCAGGACACTTCGGCATCGAAAAGACAGTAGTGATGCTACAAAAACATTTCTACTGGATGAAACTTCGATAGGAGGTCAGCAAGTATATCAGGTCCTGCACTACCTATGTTATTGCCAAACCAACCACTAAGAAATAGGGCATGTACACCCGTCTTCCTACTCATGACAGGCCATGGGAATCCATCTCAATGGAATACATTTCGGCCATCCCATCCACCAAGTGGGGAAATGAATGTGTTTTTGTGGTTGTTGATCGCTTTTCTAAGATGACGATTTTGGTTTCCTACAAGAAGAGCATCACAGCAGAGGCCACTCCCAAGATCTTCTTTGAATGAGTCTAGGTATAGTTTGGAATCCCACAAAACATTGTCTCAGATTGGGACAGTCAATTTCTCAACACATTTTGGTCGAGCCTCTAGTCATTGTTGAAGATGAATCTCATTAAATCCATGACCTTCCACCCCCAGAAAGATGGCCAAACCAAGGTCGTAAATCAAATGATTGTGCATATATTTCGCATGTATAATTCCAATCACCCTCGCACATGGGATGAGAGCCTTTTGTATGTCTAGCATAGATACAATCGAGCCCTACATAGCTCAACCGGCCACAACCCCTTTTAGATGGGGTTGGGATTCCATCCATTGGGTCCCATAGATGTTTCACTTCCCCTTGCGGTCACCTTGACTGACTCATTTCCTGCTCCAACTGAAGATGACAAATCCACTCGGTTCATTGAGAATATCCATCACATCCACCAACAGGTTCAGGATATCCTACATAAGTCTAATGACAAGTAAAAGCAATTCCATGATCAACATTGGGTGCCACATAAGTTTCTAGTGAGCGACAAAGTTTGGTTGCAATTGCATAAAGAACACCTTACAGGACCCCATCAAAAGATTTACCCACTCCATTATGGGTCGTACACCATCAGCAAGGCCATGGGGCATAATTATTTTGAGCTCAACATTCCTCCTTTACTTAGCCTGCACCTAGTGTTCAACGTGGATCTCCTTTGGCCTTATTTCCCACCATTATTGGCAACCTCCAAAGTAGCAGAACAACTAAAACACATAGAGATCAACCTTGACTTCATACAATAGGAATCCAATGATTAGACTATGGACACATAGATCAAGGGCACTCGAAAACATAGGATCCATATTTATCGAGTTGTCAAAGTAGGGTAGCTCCTGCACCAAGGCAAGTGGCTCACCCGGGGTCAAATTCAACAAAAATTTCCTCATCTGATGGGGGAAATCAACGCAATGGAGACCATTGCTTCATAAGGAGGGAGGATTTATCTAGGTGGATATCGGTGGCCACCCACCTTTTCCAACTGGGTCAAAACAAGTTTCTGGAAATTTTGGTAATTTACTATTTTTAGCAGTTTTTTGGGTCCTAAACATCCGAAGCCGTGTTGAGGCCCTAAACGACATTTTTTGGGAAAACGGGGAGCAACATGAATATTCCATTGATGTTTCTCACATAAAATTTGTATTCCTCGGATATATGTTTCTAACGAGGTATTGAGCACGTCAAACAGATATCGTATGCAAAAGTTACGACCTTAGGAAGTTGATGTACTAACTTACCCAAATAGGGCCCACATAACTTTTGGTGCTTCATATCCTACGGTTAGGTTATTGGATGTCTAGGGTTTTTGACATTCCTATTTATTGTAAAAGGCCTTTAGAGCCTCATTGTAACCATTTTTCTTTGGAATGAGCACAACCGTCTCATCTCTTCTCAGAGATAAGACGCCACCATTCTAGCAAGCTTGTTTTCCGCTACATTTTACAATTTTAGCTTATTTCCTTATTGAATAGAAAACCAATTTTATTGTATCTCTGTTATTCTATGTTAAGCATCTGTTAATAATATTTAGTCATTTCGTTCTTCTCATAAAATCCGGATCACCTCAAGTTCTCAGAAGATCATCTGCAGCTAATCTTCAAAATTCTACGGGACATGGCCGATTAGCTCCATCACCAGGACACCCTCATTCATCTCCTGGAAATATTGTTCATATCCCTATCAAGCCAGCTAGCCAAGAAACAATGCCCGACATGCTTCCAACTGTTCACTTTCACTCCTAGCAATGAAGGTCATCCGGGTTCACCTACTGTCTAGTTTTCTTGTTGTTATGTTATCAGGTCCAGAGAGGCCATAGTTAAAGTTGGAATTGGGACTAGTTTTTTTTTGGTACTACGAACACAAACATGCGTTCCTATTTTGTAGGCCACCTATTATGGTTTCCATTTGTATGGCAGAAAAGGTGGCAAACGTTGACATGTGTATCGCTATGAATACTCTCAAAGGTAATATATATATTTGTATTTACAAAATAAAAAATGTTTCCTATAACAATTCAATTCAATACTCATGAGCACAATCTGCCATATTAGCACAAAAAAAATATTTTCTACTCATACACTAAATAATAACATCACTATACAAGAAAATATAATAGCATACATATCTAGTCGAGTAGTTACATTTCATCATACCCACAATGCCCATTGCTTTCATTACACATAGATGAATATTAAATTACAAAGCATAGGCATAAAAATGCCATATACACTAGAATAATGGTTGTAACAACCTTTAAAAATTTGAAAATAAAGATCTATCATACAACCCAAAATTATGTCCTAGAACAACTTCCCAGGAAACAATCAGCTACCCAGGAGGAGTAAAGAAACATCCCTTAGGAGGGATCAAGTAATGGTCAGCCAAGAAATAAAGAATCCATCAAGTTTTTCAAATCTACAACCAATGACAACAACAAACCTACATAAACAAAGGAAGACAATCAGCTGCCCAGGAGGAGTAAAGAAAAAGGTGCCAGGACTGAATCTGTAGAACAAAGAAATAATGCACTCCCTGCTCAAGGAAATCATCAGCATGGAAGAAATCAACCTGTTCAAAGAAGACAACCATTTTCCAGGTACCAACGTTTTTTCTACGGATATTGTTTCTTTTGTTCTAACTTTGGTCATAAAGATGTAAACTGTTCTCTAAAATTAAATTATGAGCAATGAAGACATTCATGGTATAGATATCTGCCACACAAAGAATGAGACAACGAAGTAACAAATCACCACAGACTACAAATCACTTGATGGATGGGAAAATGACACAGGTTAAGCATAACAATCGTTATGATCCTTTATTCAATGAACTAGAATGTTACATCTGTCATAACTATGGACATAAATCTATTGACTATCGCTTAAGGAAATATGAACCAGATTTGAATTCCCCTGCTGAAAATGTCAAGGTTTGGAAGAAGAAAGAAAGTGACAAGTGCGGATTAGTGTTTTCAGCACAAAGACAAACAAAACCTTGGTATATAGAGAGTGTATTCTCCAAACATATGATGGGAGACAAAGGTAATTTTCTATCTCTAAGTGAAAGCAAATCAGGAAATGTAACCTTTGGAAATGATGCTCTAGGTAAAATACAGGGTAAAGGGATGGGGAATTTAAGTAATGGAAAAGAAAAATCCCAAGATGTTTTTCTTGTAGATGGGCTAAAAAACAATCTGCTCAGTGTAAGTCAAATGTGTGACAGAGGATGCAAAGTGGTGTTCATTTCCAAGGACTACAAGATAAAGTTTGCAAACTCAGGACAAGTGGTGGCCAAAGGCATAAGGACATAAAATAATGTATATGTGCTGAAAGAAGATAGAGAAGATTGTCATCTAAGAAAACATGATGAAAGTTGGTTATGGCATAGGAGACTTGGACATCTAAACTTTGACCACTTAATTAAGCTCAAAAATCTTGAGGCAGTAAAATATCTTCCGAGAATAGCAAAACCCCAAGATTTTATGTGTAAACCCTTCCAAGTAGGAAAGCTAACCAGGACACCATTTAAGTCCAAGAGATTTACTTCAACAGAGAAACCACTCCAACTAGTTCATATGGATTTATGTGGACCATCAAGATAGGAAGGAATAGGGAGAGAAAACTACTTCATGCTGATTATTGATGATTACTCTAGACTTACTTGGGTTGCCTTTTTCAAGGAAAAAGATGAATCATTTGAGAAGTTTAAAATATTTAAGGATTTAACTAAGAATCAAACAGGCAAGAGGTTAAAGGCAGTAAGATTAGACAGAGGAGGAGAATTTATGTCAAGTGACTTCAAGGAATTATGTGATAAGCATGGGATCAAGAGAGAATACACATTCCCAAGAACTCCACAACAAAATGGAGTAGTGGAGAGGCAAAACAGAACAGTGCAGCAAATGGCTAGGTCAATGATGAATGAGAAGAACATTGGTCAAACCTACTGGGTAGAAGAAATACAAACAACAATCCATGTTCTTAACAAATCCAACCTCAGAACACAAAGTGACAAGACACCTTATGAACTGTGGTATGGGAGACTTGCTTCAATCAAACACTTCAAAGTCTTTGGGAGTAAATGTTACATAAAGAATAATGATGAGAACCTTGGAAAATATGATGACAAGGATGATGAAGGTATATTCTTAGGATATACTACAAACCGTAAAGGATACAGATG
>ML787525.1:715814-736294 GCA_009831015.1 Picea engelmannii | reverse complement strand
ATCCCATAAATCAGAATTTTCAGTTAACTGCTTATTCAAATGCAGATTGGGAAAATTGTGTTGATGAGAGAAAAAGCACTAGTTGAGGAGCATTCTTCCTAGGTGACTCATTAGTAGCATGTCTTAGTAAAAAGAAAAGTTTCATTTCTTTATCAACTAAAGAGGCAGAGTACACTATTGCTGCTACTTGTTGCACTCGGGTGTTATGGATGACTTAGACACTTGTAGACTTTAAGGTAAAATACACTACACTGATCCCAATTCATTGTGATAACACTAGTGCCATCAGTGTGTCCAAGAATCTTGTATTCCACTCCAAGACCAAGCATATTCCCATAAAATACCATTTTCTGAGAGAGCAAGTCACCAATCAGATTGTTTAGGTCCATTACATTCCAACCAAAACACAAATTGTAGACATATTTACTAAACCCCTAGCCAAGACAGCATTTGAATACCTCTGACAAAAGTTGGGTGTCATCTCGTCTCACACCTAAGAGAGTCCATCCTGTTCGGGGGAGTTTTGTATTGATTGAATATCTGATACCTCCTAAAAACACTGCAACAACTTAGGGGGAGCATGTTTTCTTTGACATTGATGTCAAAGTGGGATAAAAGGAGTGGTCTGGACTGGATGCTACAGTTGGAGGTCCAAATAGATTAGCATAGACATTCAGGGTTTCCATCAATGCCAAAGGGGGAGATTGTTGTGATTATCATTGATGGCAGGTGTGATTGTCATTGATGGAAAGATCAAAGTATGCAATGATGGAAAAATAGGGACAATGAAAGCCCAAGAGGAGAAGTGATAGTGATCTTTGGATCCCATTGAGAATTCTCAATGAACATCAGATCTGAGCCCGAGGTCCGACCGGCATTAGATCCAGGAGAATCTGCACATTCTTTAAAGAGAAAGGTGAAGCGAGGTGATGAAATCCAAAAGGCAGGAGGACAATTTCAGATATTGAGAGTTGGAAGAGTCAAGACTCTTCCTCATTAGGAGTCCCGGAATCGCAAAATGCAAAACCCCGAAAACCCAAAGCCTAAAATAGGCACACCAACAAGAATTTCACAGACCGGGAAATAACTCCATTTCGGAGTAACGGATACCGGGAGTTGAAGTGTCGAAACCCGAAACAAGCACATCGACTAGAGGTTCAGATACCAGGAGTTGGAAGAGTTGAGACTCTTCATCATTAGGAGTCCTAGAATCATGAAATGCGAAACCCCAAAAATCCGAAACTCGAAATAGGCACACCAAAAAATAATTTCGCAGACCAAGAAATAACTCCATTTTGGAGTCCCGGTTACTGGGAGTTGGAGTGTCGAAACACTTCACCACAGGAGTGACAAAATGGTGAATTGTCGAAATGCGAAACAACAAAATACTGGATCTTTGATTCAACTCCATTTTGGAACTTCGGATACTGGGAGTTGGAGGAGTTAAGTGTCGAGACTCTTCACCAAAGGAGTCCCAAAACGGTGAAATGAAAAATGTTGAAATGTTGTTGATCCAATTCCATTTCGGAGTTTCAGATACTGGGACTTGGAGTTGTCAAGAACTCTCACATCAAGAATGTCGAAATCATGATATGCGAAATCACGAAGAGATCTAGACCGTCGAATCATCAAGAGTGTGGACCATTGACCTGACTCCATTTCATAGGTTCATATACCAGGAGTTGGAAGAGTCAAGAGTTGAGACTCTTCATCAAAGGAGTCCTGAAGTTCCAAAATGCGAAATGTTGAAATGAAAAATGTGAAAACACCTTTTTGGTGTAGGCCTTGGTCGTTGTCGGTGGTCACATCATCGAAGAGCTATAGAGAATAGCTCGAAGAGACAACCTCCATTTTTGTGTTCTGGACATGGAGAATTGAGACTCTTCACAACAAGAATGCCGAAATTCTGAAATGCCGAAATGGAAAAATATCTATGTAGCCTGTGGTCACCATCGATGGTCACATAAGTGGAAGGAGCTAGCATAGCTAGGTTCTATTTCAAGGTTTGCACTGTAACTTCTAGAAACCACTGATGGTTTCTGCTAGAGGACTCAAAGAGACTTCTGTGTGATTTCCAGAGGAGCAGAAGAGTCTCAAGGAATCTACCAGTGGAATGAAGAATGGTCATAGAGGCGATTGATAGATGGAAGAGAATTGAAGCATGCAACTGCAACAAAGAGGTTGAGCTTGACTGTAACATAGAAGACGAAGAGTCTCAACTACTGGAGAGGCTAAGGAATCTCAGCATAACACCCAGTGATGATGGGCACATGGGTTTAACTACCAGAGAAGCTAAAGAGTTTCCATGATGATTGGGTAGAGCACTTGACATGGAGAGAGCATGCAAAAGTGTGGTGGCATAGAATGCACAAGGTGCACAGAGACTATAAGGATGCAGAACAAAGAAGGTGGGTGTGATGTGGTTGAGAGTGATTAAGAAGGGTAGAAGGAGGAGTGTGCAGCAGTGGAAAGACAAAGAAGAGGAATGGTGCATTGAATGGACATGGAACACAGAGAATAAAAGGTAGAGGCACAGAAAGTGAAAGGCATGGGTGCAGCAAGACAGTGAGACAGTGAAGGAAAGCTAAGGTTCTCTTGTAGAGAAAAATAGAAGATCAGAAAGGAAAAGAAGATGCAGACAAAAAGACACTGATACAGGAGAGAAGAAAAGCATAGAAGAATAGTGATAAGCTTGGCAAGCCAATGATAAATATTGTATCACTATGATAAATTTATATATATAGAAAACTTTATATTTTAGGGTAGAAAGGAGGTGCTAGGGAGGACTGTTGTCCTCAAAGGTTCAAGTGGGTGCTTGAACATAGGGAGTTGTAGCTTCCATCTGGTTGCAGCTAGAGAAACTAGGGTGGCAGGGTGGTGCAAGGGAGAATTGTTGTTCTCTATTATACAGGTTGGTGCTTATGTGACTGGAAGTTGGTTCTTCCATCGAGTTGGTGTTGGATCAGCCAGGGAGTTGGTGCTTCCTTCTAGTGGGTGCTAGAGAAACCAGGGATTTGGTGCTTCCTTCTAGTAGGTGCTAGAGAAAACAGAGAGTTGGTTCTCTCAGCAAGTTGCAGCTTGCAAAATAGAGGTTGAAGCCTCATTATGAGTTGGTTCTCATAGGTATGATAATGTATAGAATGTAAAGAATACTTATCATATAAAGAAGAAGGGGTTTTTACCCTTTGTCAGATTCCTTAGGAGATATCTATCTCTGTGTATTCCTTATGTGTGAATGATGTTGAATGTTCTATTGCTTACTTCTATGCATTATGGTGATTGTCATTGAGTTCTCTGTAAAGAATTTAAAATAGGCATAATTTTTTAAGCATGGTAACAACTGATTCACCCCCCCGGGCCCCCTCTCAGTCGTCCAACAAAATCTCGATGTGATTTGAACCTTCAGATTGAGGAGGAATCAGGACTTTCAATCCGTAGCAAGGAAGTCACAAGTTCAGACTTTGGGAGAAAGGACAGATTTGAGGAGGAATCAGGACTGTCAATTCATAGCAAGGAAGTCACAAGTTCAGACTTTGGGAGAAAGGACAGGAGTCACATCACAAACTTAGGAGTCAATAAATCCTAACGCGCTTATAGGTGGACCCCAGGATGTGACTGAGGTCACATGGTTGAGGCATAAGGAAGGAGTTAAAGATCTGTTAGCCCATTTTAGGGTTTCCAGAGTCAAAGGATTCAGAGGGACTCACAACATAAATCATGAAGTCATGAAATCCAAAAACACCCTTTTGAGTAAATGTTGTGGTCATGCCGGTTAGTCATGTGGAGTGGAGGTTCGCGCCTACTCCTTGTTCGCACAAGAATAACTTTTAAGAAGGACCTGTGGTTATACGTGTTGGAGATTCTAGCTGGGAAACAAGGAGCCATTCCGTCTTGGGGAATAGAAATATCCAAAGACCGGGAGGTCAAGCAGAACTTATTGAGGTAGGGGTGCTTCATCAAGCAAGTTAGAAATTTTGCGATCTTGCAACCATTTGTGATGAACAACTTGGAGCCAATATGGTACAATGAAGGACAGGGAGAAAAGGGAACAATCTTCTTCATATTTATGGGAAAGAGCATCAACAACTAAATTTTCATTTCCATTCTTGTAAATGATCTCATAATCATAGCCAAATAGCTTGGTCACCCATTTTTGTTACGCCGAGGATGAAATTCATTGTTCCTGGAAATACTTGAGACTCTGATGATCAATTTTTATTTGAAATTGTTGACCCAATAAATAAGGATGCCATAGATCCACAACATGCAAAATAGATAAAATTTCCTTTTCATAAATGGATTGGCCCAAATGTTGCTTTGAAACTTATTTTCTAGTGAAGGCCAAGGGCCTGCCATCTTGAAGGAGGATGACTCCAATTCCTTTCCCAGAAGCATCACATTCCAATATGAATGTCTTTGTGAATTCTGGGAGGGCTAGGACAGGGGTCGATCACATAGCATATTTTAAGTCTTGGAAGGAATGATCCGAAGGGGAATTCCGTGTGAAATAATTCTTTTTAAGGAGGGAAGTGAGAGGAGCTGGAATCTTGCCATAATTTTGAATAGAATTCCTAGAATATCCCGTTAGCCCCAGAAAACCACACAATCTTTTAAGAGTTTTAGGGCGAGGCTAATCCTGCATAGATTCAATTTTCTTAGTATCCACTTGGATGTTGTCCTTGTCGAAAATATGACCTAGGTATTCAACTTCTGAGGCACCAAAGGTACATTTAGATTGTTTGAGGAAACGTTGGTGCTTAGAGAGTAGATGGAGAACTTGAGTCACATGGGAGATATGGGATGGCCAATTTTACTATAGATTAGAATATCATAAAAGAAAACTAATACAAAATGATGGAGAAAAGGATGGAAGACATGATTCATAAGAATTTGGAAAGTGGAAGGAGCGTTACACAATCCAAAGGGCATTACCAAGAATTCATAATGAACCTCATGAGTGAGAAATGTAGTCTTGGGAATGTCTTCTTCTTTCATACGGATCTGGTGGTAGCTAGAATGTAGATCCAATTTGGTGAATTACTGAGCACCACTCATTTCATCCAAAAAGTCATCAATGATAGGAATGAGGAATTTGTCTTTGATTGTGAGCTTATTGAGGGTGCGAAAATCAGGACACATGTTCCAAGTACATTCTTTCTTGAGTACCATGACCACAGGGGAAGAATAGGGGCTAGTACTGGGACAAATAACACTGGCTTCGAGTAATTCATGAACAATTTTCTCAATTCAATTCTTCTAGGAAGATGGATGACGATAAGGCCAAACATTTGGAAGAAGATTGCCCGAGATAAGAGGGATGGAATGATCATGGACTCCACAAGAAGGAGGAAGTTTTTTTGGGGTGGTAAAACAACTTGGTGGCAGGAGAGGATAGATTGGAGGTCAAAATGCACATAAGGTGTCTTAACAAGATGAATGGAGTGGAGTTGGGATATAATTCCCAAATGAACTTTTTTGAGGATATTTTCCATGCGATGGGAACTAATGATCTCTTGGGAGCCTTTTGTGATGCCTTGGAACTTATATTGTTTCCACTCATGTTGGAATTACATGGTTAAGTCCTTAAAATCCATGAGAATGGGGCCTAAAGTGAATAGCCATTCGAAACCAAGAACAATGTCACAACCACCCATGTCTATAACAAACATATGGGATTTCAGTTGATACAGACCAAATTGGAGTCGCACATTTTCACATCATCCCCCACATTTCATGGAACCACCATTAGAAATCATGATTTGAAATTATTGATGACACAGAAGTAACAATTGATTTCTTGGGTAATGTGATGATGACTAAATTTATGGGTGCTACCGTCATCCAAAAGGATGACGATTTTCCTATTTTTGATGCAATCAATTAATTTGAGAGTCTGGGGAGCAGAGAAGTGAGTGAGGGAATTAAGTAAAATCACTGGGTCAATGTCTGGTGGGTCAAAGTGTGGGGTGAGGTCAAATGGCGGTGGTAGTTCCTCCACAAGGGGAGAAACAACATCTACTTCACAAATATCCTCAATCACAAACATAAACATATTTTGTTCCTTACACTTGTGCCTGATAAAATATTTTTCATCAAAATTATAACAAAGACCCTTTATTTGACCTTCAACCATTTCATCCCTGGTTAATTTTTGGATCTTGAGGGGAGTTGGAGGAGGGGAAAAATTGGTTGGTTTATGGTGAGGAGGAAAGGAGGGTTTGTCGGTTTGGGAGGATACAATATGTTGGGATTACTTGTCTCATTGATTAGCTTACAACGAAGTCTGGGGGCATGCCATGAGAACATGGGCACCAATTTCAACATTGAGGCCAATGATAAAGAATTCCATAAATAGAGCATTTGATATACCCTCTGTTCTGAAATCCAAGTGTTAAAATGTGGCAATAAAGTCTTCCACTATCCCAATCTTTTTTAACTTGGTCAAACGGACTAAATGGTGGGTGTCAGAGTCAAAGCGGGCATAAAGTTTGGCCACAAACTATGTCCAAGAAAGATACCCTTGGCATTCCTTTTTTCACCATTTCCACCATTGCCATAGTCCTAGATGTAGATTTAGGACACCATAACAAAGCTTGGATAAATCATCAATAGTGCCATGCAAAGAGAAATAATGTTCCATTTGGGTGACCCAACCTATAGGATCTAATCCATCAAATTTGTTCACCTCAATTACGAGAGGGTGGAGGTCTAGGGAAAATTGGGTAGTATGAGGGCCTTGGTAATGGGAAGATTCTTGGTCATCCTGATAACATGGTTGTTTAGAAAAGGAAGGGTTGTGGGAATGACCTAGGAAGTGTTCTTTGAGGTATTTGAGGTATTTGATGTGGGAACATTGTTCCTTGAGGATCTCAATAGTTGAATTGATTGAGCTAAGGTTGGAACTAATAGTGTTGATGTCCTCCTTGTTCTGGTTGCTTTTAGCAATCAAGGCATTA
This sequence comes from Picea engelmannii, assembly GCA_009831015.1. Lineage (NCBI taxonomy): Eukaryota > Viridiplantae > Streptophyta > Pinopsida > Pinales > Pinaceae > Picea > Picea engelmannii. The sequence goes on along the minus strand of ML787525.1, from coordinate 729,338 downwards.
AGTTATTAGGCTTGTGTGGTAGTCATTTGGAAAAATGAGTAGGAAAATGGTATAGGGGAAACACAAGGGGTCTAGAGGGGCAAGTGGGACCATGGAGAAGAAGGATGTCAAATGATATTTACCAATGCGATGAGGGATAAAAGGGTGATCCAAAGGGATAGGAGCCACCTAAGGGTGTGGGAGATGGGTCGGGTTCATAATTTTTTTTTTGTGTTAAAATGATAGGTATCACTAGAATTGGTGCAAAGAGAAGAGCCCAGTGGGATAGGTCCCAAATAAGTGTGTTTGTGAGTTATACTCCTGCAAAGTTATAGTCCTTCCTACACAATACTGTAGTGACTTAAATTCTCAAATTATTAAGATGAAGCGATGTGTAGTAATTTTGCAACTAGAATGCAGAAGGAACATTTGCACGGAAATAGATCTTGTTTGTTCTGGTTATTTTTTCCATCCCTAGGGCTAGGATATTCAGGTTTTCTATAGATAAGGGTTTTTTGTGTGCTATATCTCTCTGATATACATGGGAGGTCCAATAGTAGTACTCATCCCAATATCTCAGGGCACCAACTAAGGAGGATAGATCGTGCCCTTAGTCATACTACCCAACTACCCAGGTACTAGAGAGTATCTTCCCGAGTGATGTTCTTCGTGGAACTATACAAGTCAGGAGGTTCATCGGTTTATCTATGGAGGGATTCAACAGATCTAGCTTGATTCATATACATGTGTTTTCCGATGCCCTACCACTTGAAGGGGTACCAACAGGGGTTACAAGGGTGGCCAACAGATGTGCTCTTAGTTACCACTTGTATTTCATGTTTCTATGATTCCTTGACAGTGGGTTTATGTGTGTAACAATAGATCAACATGGACTTAATACATCGAAATACGTGTCTACCCTGGAAAAAAAATTACCCCACAATTTTCTGCTGAGGAAGGTGATCTGATACAACTTGTAGTATTCCAGATATAAAATAGTATGTAGAACATAAATATTTTAGGTAGAAATGGCAGGGAAACAATGATATAATCATAACAATACTAGAATAATACTAGAATAACACTAGAAAGAGCACTTTGATTACTAATAACGATGCTCACTTGCCTCTTCGAGGGGGAAACATCCAACAGAGAGAAGATGTATTAAAATAATTTCCAAGACAAGATTTCCCATACCCTTTACTTCTATTTATACTAAATCTATCTATCCAAAAGAACACTCTAGAGGAATATCCTTCTAGAAGAGAAAGCTTCTATTAGGTATTCTTACATTTGACTTATTCTTCCTTATTTTTAGGCCTTATTAATATTGGCATTTATTACATGGAATTATATTATTCTACCTACGTGACGGGTTAGGGAGCTAAGGTCCCTAACATCTCTACAATCCATCTGTGATAGATGATCAAATTCAAAATTGTATTTCCCAAGTTTTACAACTACTTCAAGCTCAAAGTCCTAAAAGAGAAGAAAACAATGACATATTATCCCTCCCAACATGGGATTGTTGACCAAATACTTGAGCATGGTGTTATCACTTTGTAAATCTATTTGGCTGATTAAACAGAGGACGAAGGTAACTTTTTCAACCAACTTTGAGACCTGAAACTAGACTTTCAGATCTGGAGACGGCTCTCTCATAAATGGTGCAGTATCTACACAGGATATGACTTAGGAACACAATGGATAGATTTAAACACCTTTGATGAAATGGGTTATGGTTATATTGGCGCAAAAAAGTAAAACTTGGGTTATGGAGTCAATTTGAGGAAATGACAGAGATAATTGAATCGGTGACCGAACTTGAGAGGATAAGGTTAGGTGAGAAACAATATTCAGTGTAACACTATAATGTGGCAGAATAAAATACAAGAAGTAACTCAAGAGCACTGTTGTAGGCAAATTCAAAGTTAGCTTTAGAGGAAAACGTTTTGTCTAAGTGGAGTGAACAAGGGGTGCTATATAACGAATCTGCAGGTTCAATTTTTTTTTTTGAAATAGACAATACAATATATGAAATAAATATAATAGGAAACACATATGAAATAAAGAGGCACAATACATCCAATTATTACAACTAGAATCTTTTCATCAGGTCACAGGAGCTTTGCATTAACTTTCGGTCAAAACTCAGACTACATACAATAACAATCATTTACCCAATTTGTGAACTAACAAATTTTACATAAAAATGATCCCCATATATAGAAAACTAATGTCACCCTTGGCTTCTAGGGTCAAACTATTCTCTCCTAGAGTCATGGATTCAGTTTCTTTGAAAGAGAACAATAACTTCAATGGATTTACTAAAAATAGGAAATCCGACTTTGTCAAATCATAATAGTAGCCGAGATATTCTTTACAATAATTGATCATGATCAAAATTTGACCCAATGTTTTTGATAATTCATGATTTTCACTTCTAGACACTCTGTCACCCCTGGACAACAAGTCTGCTATGCAACAGTAACCTACAACAAAATACGCAGCAGATTGTGCAACAAACTGGGAAAATAGGTGTTAAATATGACATAGTATCTCATTGATAAAAACCTATTTTTATAAAATGGGAGAGTTTTTTGTAGTTAATATATTTATAAATAAAAACCTCTCTCAAGTTCTTTAAATTCATCTCTAAATGGCCGGAATATTTCTCGAAAAAACATGTCTCGGACTGGAAATCATGAAAGCTTAAAAATAGGGCTCACATATTTCTTTGCATCTCCCATTCCATGACAAATTTTCCAAATCTAAGAGAGGTTTTTATTACTTGGTCTATCCTTGACAAAAAACTCTCCGTGATTTCCAAAATTCCTCTCCAGTTGGTCACAAAGTGATCTTGAAATTGAACACTAAACCAGTCATTCGTAGTGCGACATGTAGCATGTGCGTAGGAAAATCCACTGCGCGATGACATCCTCTGCGTGACAACATCCTATGCATGAAATACTCCATTGAGCGACAACATCCTATGGGTGACAACATCCACTGTGTGATGAAATCCACTGCGGGATGAAAACCACTACGCGACAACATCCTATGCAACATAGCCCACTGCGCGACGAAATCCACTGCACGAGAACATCCACTATGCGACGAAATCCTCTGCACGACGAAAATCCACTGTGCGACAGAATCCTTTGTGCAGTAAAGCACTCTGCACAATGCACAGTTGCAAATGGAAATGTAAATAATAAATGAAAACCTTCCTTTTGAAATTGACCCTTGGAGATGTTAGATGATTCCAGGCATAAACAAAATATGGGTTCTAATAGGCATGTCTTTGCAAATTGTTGACAAACCTCTAACCTTAGGCATGAAAATCATGGTGCTAAGATTTGGCTCCAATGGGGATGCTATCCTCCATGTGATGTAGCAAAGAACAATAGACCAGGTTCCAATCCATTGGGTTTCTCCCAATCTCAACTTTCCAACTAAAACTTGTAACCTTCATCCGTTGAAAACCCAAAACTATATATTCTCCAAACTGAAATCTAAAACTAATCTGAAAATGAAAATTGCAAATTGCTAAAAGAAATGCTCGTAGTCTCAAGCTTATTCACACTCCTACCTACCATAACTGCTAAAAAATATGTTAATAAAGTGAAATCAAAATGCCAATGCAACCATGCAATCACTTTATCCACTTTTTTTCTTTCTTTGCACATGCTTTCTCCAAATCCTGTTTACTGATAATTCATTCAAAAATTTATCTATAAATTCAAATATCAAAAAATTAAATATATTGGGGCAGTTTTTCGCCTCCACCAAAGTTGCAAATGTATCCTCTAAAACATGCGCAAAACAAAAACCATGTTTCACCCCTTCCACTGCATTCTCGCTTTTATGTGATTTAACCTGTTGATTTCCACCAAGAGGATGAAAAATCTCTTGAGACTGATGGAAATAACAATCTTCTGAATCAAAAGATAGTGCTGGATGAAATGAAACCCTTGGTGGAAAGCAATCCATATCTAACATCAACATTGATTGACCATCATATTTATTTCCAAGTTGGTAGTTGAGCACAAGCTGCAAATCTGAACTAAAATAACCCTCCATGTAATCAACAACACGGTCATTAAATTCATGAGAAGGTTATTGGTATTTCTCACAGATAACAATTTTTTCATGTAAGACAGAGTCACTATGAATTTAGTTGTACTTCTTTGCTTCCTTTGTTATATCATGATTTACTTTCAACAATTCAAAGGAAGAAAAACATAATGGAAGACATTTTTCATTTGCAGGTCCACTGCTTTATTCATATTCAACATCATGCCTGGAGTATTTCTGATTTGAAACAATATAAACATTTTTCTTCAGCAATTTGAAAGAAGAAAAACCCAATGGCAAGGTTCTTTCACTTGATTCAAAACCTTCTTCATTTTCTTCACTACTATCATATGCACATTTTCCAATTTCTTTGGATTTCTGAACACACTCATTTTTAGATTCATCTTCAACCAATGGTTGTAATTTTGAACTAATAAAACCTTCCATATAGCAAGCAACATGGTCATTAAACACATGAGAAGATTGTTGCAATTTCCTGTCAATTTTTTCCCATGAATCAGTGTGATTTTGCATCAGCACACATTCCTCTGCCTCAGTGATGATATTTAAATTTTCATTCAATAATTTAAATGAAGCAAAGCATAAAGGTAAAGAATTCCCTTTAGTTGATTCGGTACTTTCTTCCAATTCTTCTTTGTAGCTGTGATATGTAGGTTGTTTTCTCTCATTACACTACTAAAAATGAACATTTTATGATAGAGAACGTGTAGTTGATTGTTCTAGGAAGTCAACATAATAACCATCATCATATTCCTCATATATAGGAAAATCAAAAACATCTGCCATCTCATCTAACAAGAAAACGTTTGGGACATCAACCTGCTCTTCAACAAGCTGATTTGCAAATTCATTTTCTTGACTGTCTAAAAATGAATACATAAAACAATCAGCCCTGTGCTTATCATGGGATGAATCAGAATCTAAATTAACACCTTCTTCTTGAATAAGTGGAATATAATCCTTTGCAAAATCATCATCATTTAAATCTTCAAGAGTACATATGATATTATTAACCCTCTTCTCAAGATTCAAATCAATTGTTCTTTGTTCATATTCATCGTCATGTTCTTTAGCATCCAACTCCTCATTTCAAATTTGTTTACATGCTTGAATATTGTCTTCAAATTCCTGAGCATTGTTGAACATCTGTTGCAAAGACATAGACTTTGTTTCCATCAAAAGAAAAGATAAGTCTGATTTAAAGGTTGTTACATAATGGACCATGGCAACAACTTTAGGAGGTTGGACTTCTTTAGGGGTTTTATAATAAAGACTAACAAACCTCCTACTGAAATTTGAGATGGTTTCATCTTTCATTCTTCTCATGGCATAAAACTCTGAAAGGAGTAGATCCCATGACTTTCTCTCACCCCAAAATCTACAGAAAGATTCCCTCAGTTCATCCCATGAGCTAATTGATTGAGGCTGCAAATGTTTGAACCATGCTTTGGCATCTCCTTGTAAGGACTGAGAAAAGACCCTCATAGACACATCATCATGTTCGATCTCAAAAAGTTCTATAAAATTCTCAAAGACCTGGATATTTTTTTCAACTGAATGTCCATCGCGCTCTCCATCAAACCTAGGAAGGTACTTATAATGTTTCAGAGGAAAGTCATGAAGGATGGATGGAAGTTTAAGAGGATTGTATCTTTCTTGAATCTTGGAGGGTACATGATTGTATCTTACTTGAATCTTGGAGGGTACATATATGTGGGGGGTCCAATAGTAGTACTCATCCCAATATCTCAGGGCACCAACTAAGGAGGATAGATCGTACCCTTAGTTGTACTACCCAACTACCCAGGTACTAGAGAGTATATTCCCGAGTGATGTTCTTCGTGGAACTATACAAGTCAGGAGGTTGATCAGTTTATCTATGGAGGGCTTCAACAGATCTAGGTTGATTCGTATACATGTGTTTTCTGATGCCCTACCACTCAAAGGGGTACCAACAGGGGTTACAAGGGTGGCCAACAGATGTGCGCTTAGTTACCAGTTGTATATCCTGTTTCTATGATTCCTTGACAGTGGGTTTATGCGTGTAACAATAGATCGACGTGGATTTAATACATCGAAATACGTCTCTACCCTGGAAAAAAAATTAACCCACAATTTTCTGCTGAGGAAGGTGCTCTGATACAACTTGTAGTATTCCAGATATAAAATAGTATGTAGAACATAAATATTTTAGGTAGAAATGGCAGGGAAATAATGATATAATCATAACAATACTAGAATAATACCAGAATAAAACCAGAAAGAGCACTTTGATTACCGATAGCAATGTTCACTTGCCTCTTCGAGGGGGAAACCTCCAACATAGCGAAGATGTATTAAAATAATATCTGAGACAAGATTTCCCATACCCTTTACTTCTATTTATACTAAATCTATCTATCCGAAAGAACACTCTAGAGGAATATCCTTCTAGAAGAGAAAGATTCTATTAGGTATTCTTACATTTGACTTATTCTTCCTTATTTCTAGGCCTTATTAATATTGGCATTTATTACATGGAATTATGTTATTCTACCTACGTGACAGGTTAGGGAGGTAAGGTCCCTAACATCTCTAGAATCCATCTGTGACAGATGATCAGATTCAAAATTGTATTTCCCAATTTTTACAACTACTTCAAGCTCGAACTCCTAAAAGAGAAGAAACCAACGACATATTATCCCTCCCAACATGGGATTGTTGACCAAATACTTAAGCATGGTGTTATCACTCTGTAAATTTGTTTGGTTGATTAAACAAAGGATGAAGGTAACTTGTTCAACCAACTTTGAGACCTGAAACTAGACTTTCAGATCTGGAGAGGGCTCTCTCACAAATGGTGCGGTATTCGCGCAAGATATGACTTAGGAATGCAATGGCTAGATTTAAACACCTTTGATGAAATGGGTTCTGGTTATATTGGCACAAACAATTAAAACTTGGGTTATGGAGTCGATTTGAGGAAATGATAGAGATAAATGAATCGGTGACCGAACTTGAGAGGATAAGGTTAGGCGAGCAAAAATATTCAGTGTAACACTATAATGTGGCAGAATAAAATAGAAGAAGTAACTCAGGAGCACCGCTGTGGGTGAATTCAGAGTTAGATTTAGAGGAAAATGTTTTGTTTAAGTGGCATGAACAAGGGGTGCTATATACTGAATCTCCAGGTTCGAAAATTTATTTTTAAATAGGCAGTAAAATATATGAAATAAATATAATAGGAAACACATATGGAAATAAAGAGGCATAATACATCCAATTATTACAACTAGAATCTTTTCATCAAGTCACAGGAGCTTTGCATTAACTTTCGGTCAAAACTCAGACTACATACAATAACAGTCATTTACCCAATTTGTGAACAAACCCATTTTACATAAAAATGATCCCGTTATATAGAAAACTAATGTCACCCTTGTCTTCTAGGGTTGAACTATTCTCTCCTAGAATCATGGATTCATTTTCTTTGAACGAGAATAATAACTTCAATGGATTTACTAAAAATAGGAAATCCGACTTTGCCAAATCATAATAGTAACTGAGATATTCTTTACAATAATTGATCATGATCAAAATTTAACCCAATGGTTGTGATAAGTCATGATTTTCACTTCTGGACACTTTGTCACCCCTGCACAGCAAGTCTGCTACGCGGTAGTAACCTACAACAAAATACTCAGCGGATTGTGCAACATACTGGGAAAATAGGTGTTAAATATGACATAGTATCTCATTGATAAAAACCTATTTTTATAAAATGAGAGAGTTTTTTGTAGTTAATATGTTTATAAAGAAAAACCTCTCTCAAGTTATTTAAATTCATCTCCAAATGGTTGAAATATGTGTCGAGAAAACATGTCTCAGAAAGGAAATCATGAAAGTTGAAAAATAGGGCTCACATATTCCTTTGCATCTCCCATTCCATGACAGATTTTCCAAATATGAGAGAGGTTTTTATTACTTGGTCTTCCCTTGACAAAAAAATCTCGGGGATTTCCAAAATTCCTCTCCAGTTGGTCACAAAGTGATCTTGAAATCGAACACTAAACTAGTCATTCGCAGTGCAACCTCTAGCATGTGCATAGGAAAATCCACGCGATGACATCCTCTGCGTGACAACATCCTATGCGCAAAATAATCCATTGAGAAACAACATCCTATGGGTGACATCATCCACTGTGTGATGAAATCCACTGCGGGATGAAAACCATTGCGCGACAACATCCTATGCATGATAGCCCGTTGGGCAACGAAATCCACTATGCGACAACATCCACTATGCGACGAAATCCTCTGCACAACGAAAATCCACTGTGCGACAGAATCCTTTTCGCGGTAAATCACTCTTCACAACGGGCAGTTGCAAATGGAAATGTAAATAATAAATGAAAACCTTCCTTTTGAAACTGACCCTTGGAGATGTTATATGATGCCATGCATAAAAAAAATATGGCTTCTAATAGACATGACTTTGCAAATTGTTGACAAACCTCTAACCTTAGGCATGAAAATCATGGTGCTAAGAGATGGCTCCAACGGGGATGTTATCCTCCCTCATAGGTATCAAAGAACAATAGACCATGTGCCAATCCATTGGGTTTCTCCCAATCTCAACTTTCCAACTATAACATGTAACCTTCATCCGTTGAAAACCCAAAACTGTATATTCTCCAAACTGAAATATGAAACTAATCTGAAAATGAAAATTGCAGATTGGTAAAAGAAATTCTCATAGTCTCGAGCTTATTCACATTCCTACCTACCCTAACTACTAAAAAATATGTTAATAAAGTGAAATCAAAATGCCAATGCAACCATGCAATCACTTTATCCACTTTTTTATTTCTTTGCACATACTTTCTCCAAATCCTGTTTACTGATAATTCAATCAAAAATTTATCTATAAATTCAAATCTCAAAATATTAAATATATTGGGACAGTTTGTCGACTCCACCAAAACTGCAAATGTATCCTCTAAAACATGCACAAAACAACAACCATGTTTCACCCCTTCCACTGCATTCTCTCTTTTATGTGATTTAACCTGTTGATTGCCACCAAGAGGATGAAAAATCTGTTGAGACTACTAGAAATAACAATCTTTTGAATCAAAAGACAATGCTACATGAAATGAAGTCCTTGGTGGAAAGCAATCCATATCTAACATCGACATTGATTGACCATCATATTTATTTCCAAGTTGGTAGTTGAGCACAGGCTGCAAATCTGAACTAAAATAACCCTCAATGTAATCAACAACACGGTCATTAAATGCATGAGAAGGTTGTTGGTATTTCTCATAGATAACAATTTTTTCATGTAAGACAGTGTCACTATGAATGCAGTTGTACTTCTTTGCTTCCTTTGTTATCTCATGATTTACTTTCAACTATTCAAAGGAAGAAAAACATAATGGAAGACATTTTTCATTTGCAAGTCCACTGCTTTATTCATATTCAACATCATTCCTAGAGGATTTMTGATTTGAAACACTATAAACATTTTTCTTCAGCAATTTGAAAGAAGAAAAACCCAATGGCAAGGTTCTTTCACTTGATTCAAAACMTTCTTCATTTTCTTCACTACTATCATATGCACATTTTCCAATTTCTTTGGATTTCTGAACACACTCATTTTTAGATTCATCTTCAACCAATGGTTGTAATTTTGAATTGATAAAACCTTCCATATAGCAAGCAACATGGTCATTAAACACATGAGAAGATTGCTGCAATTTCTTGTCAATTTTTTCCCATGAATCAGTGTGATTTTGCATCAGCACACATTCCTCTGCCTCAGTGATGATATTTAAATTTTCTTTCAATAATTTAAATGAAGCAAAGCATAAAGGTAAATAATTCCCTTCAGTTGATTTAGTACTTTCTTCAAATTCTTCTTTGTAGCTGTGATATGTAGGTTTTTTTCTCTCATTACACTACTGAAAATGAACATTTTATGATAGAGAACATGCAGATGGTTGTTCTTAGGAAGTCAACATAATAACCATCATCATATTCATCATATATAGGAAAATCAACAACATCCGCCATGTCATATAACAAGAAAAAGTTTGGGACATACACCTGCTCTTCAAATAGCTGATTTGCAAATTCATTTTCTTGACTGTCTAAAAATGAATACATAAAACAATCAGCCCCATGCTTATCATGGGATGAATCCGAATCTAAATTAACACCTTCTTTTTCAATAAGTGGAATATAATCCTTTGAAAAATCATCATCATTTAAATCTTCAAGAGTACATATGATATTATTAACCCTCTTCTCAAGATTCAAATCAACTGTTCTTTGTTCATATTCATTGTCATGTTCTTTAGCATCCAACTCCTCATTTCGAATTTGTTTACATGCTTGAATATTGTCCTCAAATTCCTGAGCATTGTTGAACATCTATTGCAAAGACATAGACTTTGTTTCCATCAAAAGAAAAGATAAGTCTGATTTAAAGGTTGTTACATAATGGACCATGGCAGCAACTTCAGGAGGTTGGACTTCTTTAGGCAATTTATAATAAATAATAACAAACCTCCTACTGAAATTTGAGATGGTTTCATCTTTCATTCTTCTAATGGCATAAAACTCTGAAAGGAGTAGATCCCATGACTTTCTCTCACCCCAAAATCTACAGAAAGATTCCCTCAGTTCATCCCATGAGCTAATTGATTGAGGCTGCAAATGTTTGAACCATGCTTTGGAATATCCTTGTAAGGACTGAGAAAAGACCCTCATAGACACATCATCATGTTCGATCTCAAAAATTTCTATAAAATGCTCAAAGACCTGAATAATTTTTTCAACTGAATGTCCATCGAGCTCTCCATCAAACCTAGGAAGGTACTTATAATGTTTCAGAGGAAAGTCATGAAGGATGGATGGAAGTTTAAGAGGATTGTATATTTCCTGAATCTTGGAGGGTACAGGATTAAGAAAAGAATGTACAAGCTCAACTTTGCTTTCATTAAGCTCACAAGAATGATCATGAAAATCATATGGTTCAGAGAAAGGAGATTGGTGAATATCGTCTATACAAGAAGGAGGTATACCTACAGTTTGCAATGAAGGATATACAAGGGTAGATATTTGGGATTCATTTGAATGCATTAAGTGAAGAAATATTCTTTTGAAAAACTCAAGAAATGACAAGAAGATATTGATAAAACAAAAAAGTACTTCTTGAACTAAACTTAATTTTGAGTACCTAATTTTTCCATACTTCTCTTCCATAACTCTATCTACGGGTCTCATTCTCCAGTGGATTCTTTGAATCACATTTGAAGCTTGATTGGAGTCGCCATGAAAACTTTATCTCTGGATTCTTCTACAAGTGGAATCACCTTCAAACTAATTTACTGATGTCTAGAGTCACTAGAGCAGAAATACAACCAATATGTGCCTAAGTGTCTGCTGCTCTCAGACCTTAGAACTGCAACAATGTCGTTCTTCCTAGGGAAAGTTTCATTCAATTTCATCCCCGGAAGCGGGGCTGAAATGTTAGAAATATGTAAATCTGTTTCGCTGATTAAACAGATGATGAAGGTAACTTTTTCAATTAGCTTTGAGACCTGAAACTAGCATTTCATATTTGGAGAGGATCATCAATGTACAAAACCAAGATGTGTGGATCCTGTCCAACAAGTATGAAGTACAATTTAGAATCCACCTCACTCTTGGTAAATCCCATACTCTACAGGTATCCTTCAATCCTAGAATACCATGTTGTGGGCGCATGCTTGAGTCTACACAACGCTTTCTTAATCCTACACACATGAGACTCCCTCCCATGTACCTCAAATAATTTTGGTTGCTCAATGTATACTTACTTCTCAATAATCCCATTGAGGAAATATATTTTGGCATCCATGTGATGTATCCTCCTCTAATTGAAGCAATAGAAATAATAAATTTAATTTAATCATACCTGGAAATTGGAGAAAAAATCTCATTGTAGTCCACTGCCTCTTTTTGGGAGAACCCTCTCTCCAGAAACATCACCTTGAACTTCTCAATTCTACCATCTGAATCATGATTAATCTTGTGCAAAATATGAAACTCACAACTAACCTCCCCTCTGGTCTCAACACTATGTCCCAAATATCATTCCTCATAATAGAGGTGTACTCTACCATGGAATCTCACCATTCCTATTAATTTGCTACTTCCTCAAAAATGGAAGGCTCAACATTAATGATGCTACTCATAAGAATCATATAGTTCAGAAACTGCTTGAGAGGATTGTTCTCTCTAACCACACTCCTAGGAGCCTCACCAACATCCTTCAATGTCTATAATAGACACCTATGTCTCCTAGAAGGACTGGAAGGGGATAACTCCTCCCCTGACTTGAATTTTGAACTAGTTCTCATCCTTCGGAGCATAATGCTCCTTGTCCTCTAACACTACTAGTGACTCTTGAGATGTCCTAGATACCAAGTTATCCTCAAACTTAACATATCTTCCCACAACTGTCTTCCTCTACATTGGAATTAATATCCTAGAATCCTTTGAGGTCTCGTTGTACCCAAAAAATGTACCCTTTTTTCTTGAAGGATCCATATTCAACCTCTTCTCTGCAAGAACATGGATGTAGAATGAACAACTAAATATCCTCCAATGTCCTATCTCTGGATTTAGTCCTGATAATTCCTCTTCCATAGTCTTTTCCTCCAATATCTTATGAGGAATACTATTCTTCACATACACTGTCATGTTACATGAATCTTCCCATAGAAACATAGGAAAGTCCTCATCATGTATCATATCCCAGGAAGAACTCATGATGGAGCAATTCGTTCTCTAAGAAACCCCATTATCCTAATGGTTGTATGATATTGTGAGCTCCCTCTTGATACCTACCTCCTTAATAAAATACTTGAAGTCATTGGAGGTGTACTCTCCCCTATTAAATGACCTCAATACCTTGATCTCGTTACCTTTCTAGTTCTCCACCTAAGCTCTAAACTCATGAAACTAACTAAAGGCCTCATCCTTGGTCTTCATAAAGAAGATCCATGTTTTCCTTGAAAAATCATCAATAAATGTGACATAGTATGACGATCCCTGTAATGATGCTAGTAATATTGGACCACTCACATACAAAAGGATAAGATCTAATATCCACTTGGACCTACTCTCGCTTCTCGAAAAATCAACCTTATCATTATTTCCAAGTGCACACCCTCTCCACACTCCTCGCTCCTCAATACTAAACTTTAGAAGAATTGTAACAATACCTCGTAGAGTCGAAAAATACATGTAGTGTAGGTATCTCAACCTCCTATTCCATAACTCACATAGGTTGTCACTATCATGTAACAAATACTGAATAGTTTTTTCCTGCAACTTGTACAAAGTGCCACCTCTAACCCCATTGAGCACTGCATTGTCTAGGATATCTTTCTCTAGATGTATGAGTACTTACCCTTT
>ML787525.1:678312-699564 GCA_009831015.1 Picea engelmannii | reverse complement strand
AACCTAACCAACAAACCATAATATATATGGTATACGCAACGAATATTTAAAGATAACTATATAAGATATGGTCCCAATCTTGCTCCATCTTTAATGGAATTCAATCCACTTTAAATAGGGGAATAAAATATATGCAATAACATATATGATTAACCATATGTCGTATGGTAAATCCACCATATGTGCGCTTGTTTGGATTTCAATCTATCCATATATTACAAAGTTAAATATTAAAACTCCCATTGGCCATAACAAGAGGTAAGGTTGGCACGTTCGTAATATGGAGGTGGTTTGGTCAATTATGTTGATGGAGGTCCCAGGTTCCAATCCATGGACTCCACATTTTACGGGCTTGATTAAAATGCAACTTTTAAATATAATAATGCCAACAAGTTGTATCAAGTAACAACTTAGCATATTATTTGTGGCATGGTTGTTAAGACTTTGTCGAGAGTTCAAATCCCTTCACTAGTTGTATCAAGTAACAACTTAGCATATTAGTTGTGGCATGGTTGTTAAGACTTTGTCGAGAGTTCAAATCCCTTCACTAGTTGTATCGAGTAACAAGTTAGCATAACAAGTTGTATCAAGTAACAACTTAGCATATTAGCTTTGGCATGGTTCTTAAGACTTAATCGAGAGTTCAAATCCCTTCACTAGTTGTATCGAGTAACAAGTTAGCATATTAGTTGTGGCATGGTTGTCAAGACTTTGTCTAGAGTTCAAATCCCTTCATTGCCAAACTCAAAGTTGATCCATTCACTGCCAAACTCAAAGTTGATAGGTTTTTTATTTTTTGGGGCATGCCATGTGTTAGCACCATATTGGTACATATGTCACCACCAATATGGTCCAGTTGTCACTCTACCACATCATCACCTGCAACATCACCTGTCAACCTGTCAACTGGACTACCAACTTGACTACCATGTCACCTATCTCTACTATGTGTCCACTACTTAGTGTACTACTTGTACTTTGTATGGACTTCCATGTATCTTCTTATGAATCAGCCATGTGTCACCTTTGTCCTGCCTTTTTTCCTCGTTTGGAAAAACCTTCAAACTGTGATATATTTCTCGTATGAAGTCCATTTGATCCCATTCAAGTGGTGATGGAAACCTCTGACTAAGCTCTTCAACATGGCGACATTTTCAATGAATTTTGAGACCTTTTAATTTTGAGTAATTCTAGATCAATCCTCCCTACTAAGAAGCTTTTGGACCACCAAAAGGTTTTAATTCAGACACTAAGTGAGGGCGATGCCTCCCCACTTGAACTACATATGATCCCCATATGTAGACCATTTGGATCATTATAACAAACAAAACAACAAGGATGAAAGATGAAATGATGTTGCTAACATAAGCAATCATTCTCATTCTTTCACAACTAATTGCATTTAACATTTCCATTACTAACCATGAAAAACACACCAACATTAATAGGGAACATATTGATTCTACCAAAAATGAATAAACAACTCTCATATTCTTCTTAATGGGATCCCCGATACTTGCATGCAATGAATCCTCATGTGGCAACTTTGGAGAATCCTGAAAAATTTCATAGCTAGGAAGAAACTTAACTATTTCATTCTTACATTCAATATCAACCCCTTTAAGTGCTTTTACAGACAAGAGAGACACATTCTTTCTTGTATTCACAATCCTTTTTATTTGTCCTAATTTACAATAGAAAGATCAGTTTTCATGTGATGAGCTCTCACAATATACGTAATTCCATCTTTAATGAGATGGTACCTATTCTCCTGTCTGAATAAAATGGATTTTATGTCAAACAAGTAGGGGCTTCCCAATACAATACCACATATGTCAAGAGGAACCACATCTAATTCAACCTCATCAATAAATTCTGAGAACCACATCTAATTCAACCTCATCAATAAATTGTGAATTGATAACAAATATAAGTTTACACTGCCTGGTTACTTATAACTTTGCATTATCACATTCCTATCCAAGATAATAGGAGTTCTTATGAGTTTTTGTTTCCAATCCTAGTTTCTTGACAATTTCTTCAGATATCATATTTACTTAGGAAATAATATCAAAAATATTATCAACTTTCATATGCTTAGTTGTCACCCTTATATGAAAAATCTCACTTCTCTTCTTTCCAGAATTAGGAGATGAAATTGAAGAGTTTGAACTAGCATGAGAAGATATTATACCTTGCACTCCTACAACTATGATTTTTGTTTCATCGCCTGAATCATACCCCAAATATTGTTGTATTGTGGCAACATTCTTTTTCTTTCCTTTGCCTCCAAATCTTTTAGGCCTTAACTAAATATGCAACTTCCAACAATGGTCTTCATCATGTATTCATTTCTCACAATGAGAGGATGTAGGTTTCACCTCTCCTTTCCTTATTGTAGTTGTCTCTTTGCCCTTTTCTCCTTTTGTTGAACAATCTCCAAGGAGGAATCGTCATTAACATATTTCTCCATGGACTGAAGATGAGTAGCTTGGACACATACTTCATCAATATTAATGGAATTAAATTAAAAAAATACAATGACCAATATAGCTATGCAAGGCACCAATGTATTTCATAAGAGTTTCTTGAGAATATAATTGAATATTTAAATCCAATTATGTTAGGGAACTAACCGCCCTCACCCCTCACATAGGTAGAATAATATGCTTCCATGTAATAAAGGGAAATATTAATAAGGCCTAGAAATAAGGAAGAATAAGTCAAATGTAAGAAAACCTAATAGAAGCTTCTTCTTCTAGAAGTATCTTCCTCTAGATTGTTCTTTTGCATA
This sequence comes from Picea engelmannii, assembly GCA_009831015.1. Classification (NCBI taxonomy): domain Eukaryota; kingdom Viridiplantae; phylum Streptophyta; class Pinopsida; order Pinales; family Pinaceae; genus Picea; species Picea engelmannii. The sequence goes on along the minus strand of ML787525.1, from coordinate 696,770 downwards.
GATAGATTTAGTATAAATAGGAGTAGAGGGTATGACAAGTGATGTCCTGGATATTATTGTAATAGAGCTCTGCTCTACTAGAGGTTTCCCCATCGAAGAGGCAAGTGAATATTGCCATCATTAACCAAGGTGCTCTTTCTGGTGTTATTCTGGTATTCTTCTGGTTATATCATTGTTGTTCTATCATTTCTAGCTAAATTATTTATATTCTACATACTATTTTATATTTGGAATACTACAAGTGGTATCAGAGCACTTTCCTTGGAAGAAAAATGTGGGTTATTTTTTTTTAGGGTAGAGACGTATTATGGCATCTTAAAGCTACAAATATATGTCATTACGTGCATAAACATGTGGTCGAGAAGTCATACACACAAGAAATACAAGTGGTACTTAAGCGTACATATGTTGGCTGCCCTTGTAACCCTTGTTGGTACCCCTTCGAGTGTAGCGCATAAGAAACTACCTGTATACAGATCGACCTATATCTCATGAAGACATCCACAGATAAATTGATCGGTCGCCTGACTTATATAGTTCCGCCAAGAACATCACATAGGAATATACTCTCCAGTACCTAGGTAATCAACTAGTACAGCTAAGGGAACGATCTAGCCTACTTAGTTGGTTCCTTGAGATATTGGACCGAGTACTATTGTTGGACCCATACGTATATCATAGAGTTATAGCATAGGGAAAAACCTTCTATGTAGAAACCCTACATACCCTAACCCTTGGGAAGGAAACAAAAATAGAACAAACAAGACCTATTGAACGTAATTGTGCCTCCTGCATTCAGGCTGTGAAATTACTACTCATTTTTTCCTATTAAGAATTTCAGCATTTCAACACTGCAATATTCTTCATATCAGAGTATAAATCCACATGATTATTTGAGCCCTATCCTGTTGGATTCCTCTCTTCACCCTTATTGTATTCATACCTATCAATTTTCAGAAAAATGTTTTTCACGTGGACCCAACCCCCTTCCAACACTCTTATTTAGGCCTTACCCCATTGGATTCCCCTTGTCTCCCTGAGAATCATCATACACTTCACCCATAACCCATATTATGTGTGGTCGCACCCGTCCCATTTCTTTTTCCCTCTTCATCATGTCCCACACCTGTAGCCAAGACTTGGAAGCTCACTTCAATTGCTTGTCCTCTAATTTCAAAGAGACCCAAAAAAGAGTGAGGGAACTCAATGTGAATTTTTCCACCATCAATAAAAACATACATTCCTCCATAGACGCAAAAATGGAAACCATCAAACAATACCTCTCTTCCCAACTTTCATCCTTCACTAGCACGGTCTGTGCCAAGCTAAATATCCCTGAAGATATTCCCTCCATTGACCCACCTCTTCACTCTGAAGGTGAAACTTTCTCTAATTCCAAAATATTTTAGCCTCATCACTTTCAGGGTGACCTACTCCTTCTGCATGTGGATGTGAGAAAATTTGATGTCTTGGATCCCACTTGATGAGTAACTCAAATGGAACATTATTTCTCTTTGTATGGCATAAAAAATGAGTTGGACAAACTACAATATGGTGTTATCCATCTATATCAAGAACGTTGACAATTGCGGCAATGGAGAAAAAAATGTCCGCCAATGGTATGTGGCTTGGAAAACAATTGTGACAAGATTTAAGAAGGCTTTGACACTGACACCAACCATTTAGGTTGTTTTACAAAGTTGAAACAATCTAGCATAGTGGAATACTTTATAGCTGTTTTTGAGCAATTGGCTTTTTGTACAAAGGGAATGTCTGATGCTTTTTCCCAACAATGTTTTATCGGTGGCCTCAAGGATAATATTTTTTCCCATGTCCTCATGGCTAGGACTCATAGTTGGCTGGAAGATACTAAAAGAGCTAAGGAAACACAACAGGTTGTCTCTTATGAAAACCAAAAAACCTCCTTTATTCCTTGCCCTAAACTAGTCACTCCCACTCCTCCTTCCACTCCACTAAAGATATAGAAATTGACGAGGGAAGAAATGGTTAAATGACAACTCAAAGGCCTTTGTTATAATTGTGATGACAAATATTTTATGGGGAACAAGTGGAAGGAACAAAATATTTGTATTCCAATCTGAGGATGTTTCGGAAGATGATGTATAGCCCCCCCTTGTGGCTGAGTCACTTGAACCAACCCTCCGACCCTCTCGAAGTTGAATTAGTCATTTCCTTGAAGGCTCTCACTGGGTTCTTTTCTCCCTAAAACCTCAAGCTAATCAGTTTCATTAAGCATGGAAAGGTCATCATCCTTGTTGGAAGTGGAAGCACCCATAATTTAATTCATCACCACATTTCCCAAGAAACTAATTATTATATCCTTGTAGTCAATAATTTTCAAATAATGATTTCTAATGGAGTGTCCATGAACTGTCGGGGGCGTTTTGAAAATGGGTGTCTCCAAATTGGTCAGAACCACATGAAATATCATATGTTTTCTATTGACATTGGCGGTTGTGAAATTGTGTTGGGTGCAGAACAACTAAGGACTCTGGGTCCCATTCTCTTGGATTTTAAGGAATTAACCATGCAATTCAAATAGGAGGGCCAACAATATAAGTTCCAAGGCATCACCGTTGGTTCCCCAGAGATCATCAATTCTGATCACATGGAAAATATCCTCAAAAAAGGTCATTCTATCATTATTTCACAACTCCATGCCATTCACGCCATTGAGACACCCTTTGTGTTGCAGGTCCTCCAATCCATCCTCTCCAAACACCATGTTGGTTTTTCCACTCCCTAGCGACTTCCTCCTTCCCGTGGTGTTCATGATCATTCCATTCCCCTTGTCCCTGAAATCCTTCCTCCCAATATTTGTCCCTATCATCATCCCTTTCCCAGAAAAATGAAATGGAGAAAATTGTTCAGGAATTTCTCACTACAAGTGTTATCCATCCTAGTACAAGCCCTTACTATTCTCCTATGGAAATGGTCCTTAAGAAAGAATACTCTTGGTGCATGTGTCCTAACTTTTGTTCCCTCAACAAACACACCATCAAAGAAAAATTTCCCATTCCTGTCATCGATGACCTCTTGGATGAATTGAGTGGTGCCCAGTTCCTTACTAAGATTGATCTTCATTCTGGATACCACCAAGTATGTATGAACGAGGAAGTCATTCCTAGGAATGCATTTCAAACTTATGAGGGCCACTATGAGTTTTTGTTCATGCCCTTTGGCTTGTGTAATTCTCCCTTCACTTTCCAAAGCCTCATGAATCATGTCTTCCATCATTTTCTCCGTCATTTTGTCTTAGTTTTATTTGATGATATCCTCATCTATAGTAAAACCTGGGCAACCCATATTTCTCATGTGGATCAAGTTCTTCATCTACTCTCTTAGCACCAACTTTTCGTCGAACAATATAAATGTTCTTTTGGCACCTCATAAGTCAAGTACTTGGGTCATATTATTGGCAAGGCATATGTCAGGGTGAATGCTAAAAATATTGAAGTTATGCAGGATTGGCCTCGCCCAAAGACTCTCAAAAGATTGCATGAATTTCTGGGTTTAGTAGACTATTATAGTAAATATGTTAATAATTATGAAAATATTGTGACACCTCTCACTGCTCTCCTTCAAAATAATAATTTCACTTGGACTCCAATAGTTTATCAGGCCTTTCAAACATTGAAGGCATCCATGTGCACCACTCTAGTCATGGCCTTTCCTGATTTCACAAATGTAAATTCTAACCTTGTACAATGTCTACTATAAACAATTATTCAAAAAAGAATAGAAAAGATACAATGGCAAATGCAAAAATTACACAGAGATTTTTCCCCTAGAAACCCAAACCGAGAAAACCGGCATATATTATATTCATACATTGTGTTACATTATTTACAATACAATATACATATAGGATCCAGCGACATCCAAAACCCTAACCCAATGACCTGGATTAGTCCAAAACCCTAATTCCTTAACTGGAAATAAAAAACCATCGACAAAAACCATGTGCCGAAAAAACCACCTAAATACATGACATGTTTCTCGAAGTAGGTGTCACGTTTCCTGAGGCAGGTGTCACTACTACTTGTGGAAAGAATATAACACATACCCAACATTCTCCCACTTGTTGTTTTTTTTTCACGTAGGGGGTTACAGGGTTACATAGAAAAAAATCCAGGGAAACAATGCCCATGGATCCTCTACACGAAGAGAACTTCTTGCTCACAGATTTTGTTAATGAGTCTGCAACATTATTCAAAGTGTCCACCTTCATCAGTGATACTTTCTTTTTTTCATTCATGTCTCTCACAAAGTGATATTGAACGTCAATGTGCTTTGTCTTTGAATGATAAACATGGTCCTTCGCCAGAAAAATTGTACTCTAACTATCACACTCTATCCTTACAGCTTGTTGTACCAACCCAATACCTGAACACAATCTTTGTAATCATACTGCTTCCTTACTTGCATGAGAGGTTGCCATGTATTTAGATTTTGTAGTTGAAAGTGCCACTATAGCCTATCTTTTGCTCATCGAACTTATTTCTCCTCCAAACAGGTTAAACACATACCCACTTGTAGATCTCCTACAATCCAAATCTCCAACCCAGTCTGCTTCCATAAAGCCATGTATATCGATCACTTTGTCCAATCCCAGTATTCCTTCATAGCACAATCCATAGCTAGCAGTGCCACACAAATACCTGAAAACCCTTTTTACTGTTATCCAATGCTCCTTCCCTGGTTTTGACATATACCTACTCAAAACTCCCACTGCATGTGCAATGTCCGGTCTAGTACATACCATTGAATACATCAAACTACCAATTGCACTCGCATATGGAACAAGAGACATGTCCTCTTCTTCTTCATGTGTCTTGGGACACTGATCCACATATAACCTTACACCAATAGGAATAGGAACCTTGATCAGTTTACATTTCTACATAGTAAACCTCTGCAATATTGTCTCGACAAATTTTCTCTGATTTAACCAGATTTTCCTCCTTTTTCGATCTCTTTTAATTTCCTTGCCCAAAATGAAATTTGAAGCACCAATATCCTTCATGTCAAATTTAGAGGACAACTGAGTTTTCACATCCTCGATAATCTCCTTGTTGTTTCCTATTAGCAACATGTCATCCACATACAATACCAAATAAATCAAATGATCACCAATTTAGAATACACACAGTGATCCTCTTTGCTTCTTGTGAAGCCAAGTCCTAGCATATAAGTATCAAATTTTTTATACCACATCCTTGGTGATTGTTTTAAACCATATAGGGACTTTTTCAGCTTGCATACCAGCTCCTTCTTTCCTTTCACAACATAACCTTCTGGTTGCTTCATAAAGATTTCTTCTTCCAAATCCCCATGTAGGAATGTTGTCTTTACATCCATCTATTCTACCTCAAAATCAAATGCAGCAACAACAAATAACAAAAATCTTATAGAGGTTAACTTGGGAACAGGAGAAAAAATCTCACCAAAAATGAATTCCCTCAACCTGGGAATAACCCTTTGCTACTAACCAAGCTTTGTATTTCTCCACTTTTCCTTATGCATTCAACTTCTTTTTAAATACCCATTTGTTGTCAATGGGGTTTCTTCCAATTGGAAACTCCACTAGATCCCAAGCCTCATTCTTATCCAAAGATGCCATTTCTTCTTCCATGGCCCTTTTCCAGATATTTCCATCCTCTGAATCCACTGCCTCCCTGACAGTTCTAGGATCATCATCAGTAATAGACAAAGACAAATTTGAATGAAAATCAGATGGACTATACCTTTCCAGTATCCTTCTTTCTCGATCCGATCTCCTCAATACTGGAGTATGAGGATCTTCTTCTTCTGATTTATGTTCTTTTGTAGAGTCTGCTTTGTCATCCTTTAAATCAAACTCTATCTTCTTTGGTTGTTCCTTACTTGGTAGGACTTCCTGTTTAACAACATCCTTCATTTCTCTAAATACCACATCTTGGATATACACTACCTTCTTAGTTTCTAGGTTCCAAAGATTACAACCTTTGAGACCATCTTTTTATCCAATAAAGATACATTTTTCTGCCTTCTTATCCATCTTACTCTTGTTTTCCTTTAGAACATGAACATATGCATCGTAGCCAAATACCTTAAGATGTGTGAGAGAAGGTTCCTTACCAGTCCATACGTCTTGTGGAGTCTTGTCACCCAACACTGATGAGGGTGATCTGTTGACCAGATAACATGCAATACCCACTGCCTCTACCCATAATTCTTGCCCTAACCCGACACCACTGAGCATGCACCATGATTTTTCCATCAGCGTCTTGTTCATCATTTCTGCAACTCCATTCTATTGAGGTGTATATGGAGTAGTATTCTGCCTTGCTATACCACACTTCTTACAGAATTCTTCAAATCCATTCCCGCAGAACTCTCCACCATTATCTGTTCTCAACACCTTAATTCTTTTCTCTGTTTGATTCTCAACAAGAGCCTTAAACTCTTTAAACTTGTGAAATACTTCAGATTTCTTTCTGAGGAAATATATCCAAGTTTTTCTTGAGAAGTCATCTATAAATGAGACATAATACACAGATTTTCCCAATGATGGGACTGACACAGGTCCAAAAAACATCACTGTGAACTAGTTGTAAAATTCCTTTTTCCCTTGTTGCACCAAAGGGGAACCTTACCCGATTCTACTTCCCATATAGATAATGTTCACAGAAATCAAAATCCAGAGAGCAGTTAGACATACCTTCAACCATACATTTACCATGTAGTAGTCGAAGACCCTTCTCTCTGATAGGCCCCAGTCTTTGATGCCACAACATAACCTTTTGTCCAGAGACTGTAGGAGTTATTTCTTCTTCAACTCCAATATCAAGAACAATGGAAATATTACACCCATCACTAATAGTTATTCCTAGCAACTTATACAGAGATCCAAACCGAACTCCCTTCATCAACACCATTGCTCCTCGAACCATCCTGCAAGTTCCCTTTTCAAAAATTGTTTTTACCCCTGCATCTTCCATTTTTCTTACAGAAATCAAATTTCTGGCCATACCTGGGATGTGTAGAACACCAGGTAGTGTTCTAATCCTTCCATCTATGATTCTCAACTTGACCCTTCCTCTTCCTATGATTCTGGTTGTCGAATCATTACCTAAGAAAACATTATCTCCATCATACTTTTCATATTCACATAACCACTCCCTGTGGGGAGTCATATGAAAATATGCACCCAAGTCAATCAACCATGCCTCATGATCTACATGTGTGATTGAAGAGGCCAAGTACACATCCCTTCCTTCTTCCTTGGAGGTCTTTTCTTCTGTAGAATAAGATTCTTCAGATCCCTTCTTTTTCTCAACTTTGGATCTACACTGCTTCTTGTAGTCCCCTTCTTTTACACACCTCCAACATACCCTTACAAACTTTCCAAGAGATTTAGATCTACCCTTAGACATATATATCCCACTTGAGAAATTAGATCTATTTCTTTTCTGGGGACGTCCTCTTGTAAATAATGCATATGTTCTATGTCCTTCCATATTCTTTCGTCTCATCTCCTCCAACAATAAGGACGAGACCACTTCTTCAAACTTCAAATAAGTTGTATTACTACCTATGGCCACAACCAAACTATCCCATGAGTCTGGTAAAGAACACAACAAACTGATACATTTATCTTCATCTGAAATTTTAATATCAACAGATACTAACTGACTTACCATAGTATTGAAGGCGTTCAAATGCTTTGCCATCAAGTCTGCATTTCTCATCCTCAAGTTATACAGGTTCTTTCTMAGGAATAGTTTATTTACCAAGGACTTAAACTGGTACAAMTTCCCCAACTTTTCCCATAAATCCTTGGTTGTAGCTTCCTTTGACACATTCAGTAATACTGAATCGGAGAGACACAGTCGAATTGTGCTCTTTGCCTTTYGATCCRTCTKTTTCCAATCATCTGCAGAAGTTCCTGTAGGTGTAGTACCTAGATCTACAGTGATCCACTGATCTTTGTCCACCAAAATATCTTCCATCTTGAGCTTCCATAGCTCAAATATTTTCCCATTAAACTTCTCGATCTCCATCTTCGAATTGTCTGCCATTTCTTTTCACCTGAAAAACAATACCGCATATTTCCCACTGTAACAAGGCTTATCATAGTCCGAAGCCAAACCCTTGATGACAAAGGCATCCCCCTGAAGCCAATAAAGATCTGATACCAAATGTAAATTCTAACCTTGTACAATTTCTACTATAAATAGATATTCATAAAAGAACATAAAAGATACAATGGAAAATGAAAACATTACACAGAGATTTTTCCCCTGGAAACCCAAACCGAGAAAACCAACATATATTATATTCATACATTGTGTTACATTGTTTACAATAAAATATAAATATAGGAGCCAGTGGCATCCAAAACCCTAACCTAATGACCTAGATTAGTCCAAAACCCTAATTCCTTAACCGAAAATAGAAAACCATCAGCAAAACCATGTGCCAAAAAAACCACCTAAATACATGACACGTTTCGTGAGGTAGGTGTCACGTTTTCCAAGGAAGATATTTTTTTTTTCAGGGGTACTGCCCCCAAACCCCCGCGCGGGGGGTTCTGCCCCCCTATGCCCGACGCATATGCTCAGACACTACTACTCGTGCAAAGAATATAACACATACCCAACAACAAAGACATTTGTCCTAGAATGTGATGCTTCTAGGAGACAAATTGGATCAATGCTTATGCAATATGGTTGGCCTTTTGCCTTTACCAACAGACAACTGTCAGAGTGACATTTGGGCCAATCAATCTATGAAAATGAAATTTTGACTATTCTGCATGCAGTGGATATTCGACGCCCTTATCCATTGGGGAAACGCTTCCAAATTAAGATAGATCATCAGGGCCTCAATTATTTTCTGGAACAATGCCCTTCCTCCCTGGAGCAACAAAAATGGGGGACTAATACCTTTGGATATGATTCTGGGATCATTTACAAGAAAGGAAAAGACAATTTGGTTGTTGATGCACTTTCAAGAAAACATGAAGATGAAGGATCCCTTTTTTCCGCTCTCATTATTTGTACCAGATTGGCTCTAAGTTGTTTGCCAAGAATGGCTACAAGATCCAAAAAATTTTCATCTCATCCAACAATTGCAGGACAATTCTCCAGTTTCCCTAGGGTACTCTTGGCACAATGATGAGCTTCATTACAAAGGCCATTTGTATTTATGTAAACAGTCACAAATTTAATCCATGGTAGTTTCTGAGCTTCATGCTACACCCACAGCTAGGAACTTAGGGTTTACCAAAACCTATGACTGGGTCAAGCATTTGTTTTTTGGGGATGGTATGAAACAAGATTTTTACAATTTTGTGGCATAATGTGATGTTTTTCAACACAACAAGGGAGAAACAGTCAAATCTCCTGGAACATTACAAACGCTTCCAATTCCACCTACTATTTGGAGGGATATCTCTATGGATTTTATTATGGGCTTACCTAAATCAAGCAATAAATCAGTCATCATGGTGGTTGTTGATATTTTTTCCAATTATGCTCATGTATGTGCTCTTCAACACCCATTTACCGCCTCCACTGTGGCTCAAATTTTCATGGATCGGGTCTTCAAGCTTCATGGGATGCCTCATTCTATTGTTTCTAATCGAGACCATACTTTCACCAACAATTTTTGGCAAGAACTGTTCCCACTACAGGGCACCCAATTGCATCTCATCGTATCTTATCATCCTTATTAACTGATAGTCAAACTAAAGTCATCAACAAGTTTTTGGAAACATATTTGAGGTGTTTTTCATCAGAAAGAAAAAATCAGTGGGCTCAATGGTTACCACTAGTTTATAAAAATCATACCTTCTAGGTGTCTCCAAGGTCCAAGAGGTTCGCCAAATTCTTACAGTTCAAGAGGATATTCTTCATACCCTCTAATAGAATTTGGTCATGGCCCAGAATTGCATGAAGCAACAAGAAGATCAAGGTCTCTCTAAATGTCAATTTGTTAAGGAGACTAGGTGTTCCTTCAACTGCAACCTTATAAGAAAAGTTTCCTCAAGGATGACCATTGTCAAAAACTAGCATCCAAATTTTATGGTCCTTATATCGTTCTCAAGCATGTGGGGCAAGTGGCCTATTAGTTAGCGTTTCCAGTAATTCTAAGCTTCCTCCTATTTTCCATGTCTCTTGCTTAAATAAGGTGATTGGAACTAAGTTCCAAACTCAAACCATCCTTCCTGAGTTTGATGAAGAAGGTTTTTATATTATGGTAGTTGCGGGAGGTATTAACCTCCACGTGTTACCCTCAAAATAATATAATATTATGGGAAGCAAGAAGAAACCCTAAAGCTTTGTACATAACCCTAGAATATAAGTCGGCTAAAGGAAATATTTAATATTGTGTTTTTAGCCTCCATAATGAGAAGTCGGTCCAAACAGCTAAGGAGAAGAAGTATAAATACAGGACCCCAGATCTCATTTGATACACACAACTCACAACTATAGAAATGTAAGAGTGCACACTATAGAAACTGAGTGACTACCCAAGTTTGGAGAGTAGCTGCAGTTGCAGCTACTGCAAACTGTATTCTTTGTTTAGGCTTTGACTTTATATTGTTTATGGTTTGGAATTTCTTCCTTTTGTACTATCTATGGAGAGAGGTACGCTACATTGATTGGCTATTAGGCCTAGGGTTTTCTTCTAGAATTATTCTCTATCAAGGTCAAGGTGGTCGAGGGTGGATTCGGCCTATGGTTGGGTGACAATATTGCTATATTGTCTATGGTTAAACGAGAACACTTATTATTTCTAATAGGTTATGGGCACACACTATATTTAGATAGTCTAACCACTCGATGATAGATATATTAGTGCTCCCTAACCCAACACACCTTCTGGTACTCTGAGCAAGCTAAGATGCCAAGTTTTATTTTTTTTATCAAATTCAAAGGTTGACCAAGTCAAAGTCAAAGGTTGACCAAATCAAAGCATTCATGACTTACTCTATGAAGTCAAAAAACAAGTTAGAAGGGGATTCTAACTTCAGAGCATGGAAGACAAAGATTGACCTCATCCTTGCCAAAAAATAAAGTGTTGGATATCGTGAAAGGAAATATTGTGGAACCACAAGTTGAAGAAGGAATAGAGAAGGAACCTCAAGAACGTTGCAATTATGGAGAAGTTCAAGGACAATGACATCAATTCTATGCGTATCATAGTGGACTCTATAAAATACCACTCGATACCCAACATCTCTCATCTTGACTCATCTAAGAAGATGTATAATTCCCTAACTAACCTCTTCTCAGCCAGAAACATTGGACAAGTAATGAGTTTGAAGAATGATCTTCGTGACATGAAAATGAATGATGATGAAAGAATAAAATCATACTTTGTGAACATATCTCAGTTAAGATGTCAACTACAAGCTATTGAAGAAATCATTTCAGAGAAGGAACTGGTAAATATAGTACTCAATGGTCTTCCGAAGACATGGGATGCATTTGCTGCAAGCATGAACACAAGGAAGGAGTATCCCACATTTGAAGAACTTTGGACTTGTTGTGCACAAGAAGAATCAAGGATTAGAAAGCCTACAGAACAAAGTTCAAGAAATTCAGGAATAATAAAAAGTTTCAAGGAAGAAACCAAATCAAGAGAAAGATATATCAAAACTATCGAAAATATGGTCACTACAAGAATCATTGTCCCGAGTTAAAGAAAAAGAAGAAAAAGCATGAAGCATCAATTGATGAAGAAAGGGAACCCTCAAAGAAGGCCAAGTAGGATAAAACAAACTTCTTCTTCTAAAACAAGGTAACAATATTCTTCATAGTTCTTGTACACACCATGTTTACATATGTTTTGTACATATATTGCATATTTATTTCTTAGTAGATAAGATATTCAATTGAAACAATACCTATGGAAGAATAACAAGATAAGGATTGTTATCATAATGAATACAAGTCAAGCAATACACATGAAAAGATGAAGTACATTGACAATCCTTGGTAACAATTCCTATGGAATATATTATATAAGTAACAACTTCTAGATAAGCCGAAATCAGAATCAAACTTGAAGAGACCCAAAAGAAGTAAAAAAATAAAGAAGTCAACAATCAAGAGGAAATTAGAAAAATACTTGTGACACTTTGCAGAAGGCAATAAGGATGCATACAAAAGCATGGACTCTCTTAGATGGAGGGAGATGATTATAGAATTCCAAAAGAAGAGCATGCATTCATGCATGAAGAAAGGATTAGGAGGGAGATAATCCTAAATAATATGATCCATTGAGGATTATGAAGTATCTATCCATGTTTCCATTGAAAGTAGCATCCATGAAAATCAACACGTGTTCAGTTTGACTTTAGAAGAAGTCTTCTTTGAAAAGAAGCCTTAAAGTTTCCTTGGTTTTCCATCTACATCCATGATGCTATGATGAAAGGAAGAAGTTGGAATCATCATGAATGGAATCTATAGAAAATTCCATGGACCCAAGATATAAAGAGAAACATGAGGAAGAAAATGAAGATTCCATGAGAGAAATAAAATCCAGAACAACCATTTATTATACCGAGAATCACAAGACTACCAACTTGGTTTGAACCCACTAGAAGAAATCAAATGGAAGTTATGATGAAGAACAATATATGTAAGAAATTGTGAAAAAGGATTATGAATGGAAGCATTGTGAGATTCATAAATAGATGTTCTTCCAAAAGGAGGAGAAGACTTTGATAACAACTTGTTCCCGTAAACCAGATACACCTCTATTTGAGCTATTATATCTCTTGCAATATCCATGGATTGAAGTTTACTTCAGTTGATTATAAAAACACAGTTCTCCCAATAGCTCATTTGAGGAAGAAGCTTATGTAAAGAAATCTCAAGTTTTTTGAGGTATACTAGAAAGAGACCCATGTATGCAGATATAAGAAGACCTTGTATGGATTCAAACAACTTGATGCAGACTATCTCATATAAAACATAAGCATTGTGAAAATTTTCTATGACAGAGACACTGTATCAGAATAGTTACTCAGAAGTCTGGGATGATGGATTTCTAATCCATGGACAACTCTCATGATGACAGAAGAACTGCTACTTGGATATGTTTTAGTTTGAGCCTTGCCATGATGTCATGAGCTAGCAAGAAACAAAAGTGTTGAATTCGACCATGATATATATTGTAATGATCATGGATACATGAAGCCTTCAGAGAAAACCAGTGTTTCATAATAGACCAAAGTACATTTATATAAAGAATTACATTATCCATGATGAATTCCAGAAAATAGAAGTAGTTCTCTAATATATCTCCACAGATGAGCAGATAGCAGATATTTTGGTAAAACCTTTGTCCAAGATGAAAATATTGCAAGCTAGGGCTCATGGAGACAACTTCCTTATTGAAAAAGGAAGAGATTACTCCCAGGTTGCAAGGGAGCACTTGCGTGTTATTGATTTATGGAAAGTCATTTTTCAATTCAAAAAATGGTCCAGGATGAGCAGTTCCTTTCCAGTTCAGAAAGTGGTTTGAGATTTCTGACGGACAGGCATTTTTCAATTCAGAAAATGGTCCAAATTGGACAGTCAGTTTCATAATGAAAATGGTTCAATAGATTGTTTATGTACCATAGATAGTGATTCCCCTTGTGTCCAGTGTGGGGGAATGGTCTAGGACCATAATTCTTCTTGGAAGTCACTCTGATTAATGGTCAATTATAATGGTTTTCCTCATCGGGCATGATCCAGATTATTTTTGGCACGAAATGAGAGAAGACATATAACACATAAATATTCAGAGATTTTGCAAGAGAGACAAAAATATAATAGAGATATAGCAGAAATATAACAAGAGTCACAGATATACAGTAATAGACGATTTCTATTAATGAAATAAATGTACAAAGACTGTAAAAGTATAGAGTGAAAGACTCGCTAGAATGGTGGTAGCTTATCTCTGAGAAGAGATGTGATGGATCCTCACATCCGTGAGAAGATGATTATTACAATGAGGCTCTAAGGGCCTTTTTAACATAAGTAAAATCCAAAACCCTAACCCTGGAAGATGAAAAGCCAAAAGGTTTGTGGGCCCCGATGGGGGTAGTTGATATGTCAACTTCCCAAGGGCGTAACTTTTGCATATGATCTCCATTTGGGGCACATGATAGCTCATTGGAAAGATCTATCTGAGAAATACAAATTTTGGGTGAGCAACATGATCTACGATCTATGTTTCTCCCCATTTTCTCAAAAAACATAATTTAGGGCCTCAAAATGACCCCGGAAGTTAAAAAATTGCTAAAAATAGTAAATTACCAAAATTGCCAAAAACATGTTTTGGGCTAGTTGGAGAAGTTGGGCGACCACTGATATCCACCTGTATAAATCCTCCCTCCTTAGGAAGCAATGGTCTCCATTGCATTGAGTTCCCAGGGGAGAGGGGAAAGCGATTGTTGAATATGAATCTTGGTGATTTGTTTGCCTTGCGGGAGAAGTGGCATTGCTTAGCTTGTTGAAGGCTATCATGAACCTTTGGCTACAAGGTTTGGACCTTTTAAACCAGTCTGGCTATTTTAGATGTCTTTGTGCAGAAGGAATCTTTGTTCTTTGTTGCAACCTTGTTGACCTGCTTCTATTGGATAGAAGGTGCTTGGGCCGAGGATGTAGTGGTTGTAGTATCCTTTTGTTCCCCTTTTGAATAGATTGTGGAGAAGATGAATTTTGTAGTATGAGATACTACCTTGCAGCACTTTTTAGGTGGGGCAGTAGTTGGAACTACCTCTGGTATCTTGTAGATATGACCCCCCAGAGTAGTAATGACACTACGAGGTCGATGCTCATAGATAGCATGGCATTTCTATATATATGGTTCGCCCAAGAGAACATCAAAGACATCCAGTGGGGCAACATCACATAATACCTCATCCTTGAAGGGTTGGATGTTGTATGACAATCGACACTGTTGGCTGACACAAAGATCTTGTCCTTGGCAAAGCCACCCGATGTTGTATGGTTGCGGGTGTGGTGTTGTCAACAATCCCAATTGTTTAATGACCTCTGCTGAGATGATGTTCTTCTGTCTTCTGCTATCAACAATAAAATGCAGCGGGGTCCCCTTCACCCACATCTGTGAATGAAAAAGGCACTCCCCCTCTTCTGGATCTTGTAGCGTTGTACTCTATTCATTTGTTGCTAAAAACCCCCCGGATTGAAGTCCATAATAAAAATAAAAATTGTACATACATCTTGTTTTCTTTGTGTTCCTTGTGGAGATGATTTGTTGATGATATGTTTCTGATATATGTTGTTGATATGTATTCACATCTAACTGACTATAAATGACAACAATGAGTAATGAGGAAATGTTGAATGTTAAATAATGAGTTTTTGTGTAAGAGGGAATTTTTGGGAAAAATATCCCCACACTCATTCACCCCTGCCCCCTCTAAGTGTGGTAGGTGTGTCGAACAATTGCTTTCAGAGCAGGCCTTCACTACAAGCCTTAACAAGCTTGAAGGAGACCAATAGACACACAAATGGATTATAAAATACCAATCCTTTATAAGGAAAACTATTCTACTCAAAGAATAGAGATGAGAGTGTATTTGAATACAATGGGAGAAGCTATTTGGAAGGCAGCCATTGGTGGATCAGTTTTGTTGAATAACAAGTCAAAGTTTGCAGCTCAAAGGGAAGGAAAGAAGAATGATGCATTGGCCCTATCAAAGAGAGCATGGGACAATGCACTTCCACCAAGGATCTATGGCTAAAGCTAGAAGAGACATATCAAAAAAAGAAAGAAGATGTTGAGGACCACTCCATCAAGATTATCAAAGGTAAAGAATATCTGGCTCTTGATTTCATATGTGATGATTTTAAAGGAAAAGAAGCATGTGATGATGTTGTCAAGAAGGAATATATTGAATATGCTTCAAATAAAGGTAAAGAATATTCAAAGACTCTTGATTGCATTGATTCAAAATGTGATGATGTTGAATTTTTCTCAAGTGAAGAAGATGATCTAGAAATAGTTTGTGTAAAGTTTGATGATAGTTATCCCATGGAAAGAATAAAATAAAATCTATTAGAACTTCAAAAGGAAATTGAAGAGGGTTTATATAGATATAGAAGTGATCATTTTGATACACACTATAACTATCTTTTGGATAACACTAAAAAGTTTCTTAGGAGGAGTCAAAGGTACATATTGATGTTAAAGGAAATGCTGAAAGAGAGAAATAAGACTCAACTAGAAGAAAAGGAAGAATAAATCAAAAGACTAAAGAATGAAAAATAAAATGTGAAGGTAGATGAGGAGATTAGAAAAAGTTTTGAAACTATTTTTTATCTCAAGACCCAAATTGAAGAAGACAAAAGAATAGAGGAACTATTGAAGAATCAAATAAATGAAAAGGAAGAGTCATGTTGTAAGATAGAAGATGAAATTGTTGACCTTAGAAAAAAGGTAGAAAATTCAA
The DNA here is from genome assembly GCA_009831015.1 of Picea engelmannii. Lineage (NCBI taxonomy): Eukaryota > Viridiplantae > Streptophyta > Pinopsida > Pinales > Pinaceae > Picea > Picea engelmannii. The sequence goes on along the minus strand of ML787525.1, from coordinate 680,281 downwards.
ACAAATTCTTGAATAGCTCACTAATATTGGATGAGATCTTAGAAAGTCAAAGATCACCATATGATAAATCAGGTCTTGGATACAAAGCAGAAGATACACATGCTGAAGAAAGAACCTCAAAGAAGCATGAGGTAAATCCCTCAAAGAAGGAAGACAATGTTGCAAAGCAACCATCTACACAAGGCAAGGAAAAATTCAAAAGAACAAAGCAAGGAAGACATCAAGAAGCTATTCTTGGGACACCAAAGCAAAGGTATGAAAGTATTTTTCATGAGAATTGTTATTCATGTAATGGATATGGTCACAAATATTTTGAATGTAGATCCTATGAAATGAGATATAATGGAAGATTTTATAACACCATGAGGTGTTGAAGATGTAATCAAGTAGGACACATTGTTGTTCATTGTAACAATACGAGATGCTACAACTGTAGTGGATTTGGCCACAAATTCCATGATTGTTGGAACACAAGAAGAAAGTCCATGATGAGAACTTCAAATAACATGGCTAGAAGAAGGAATGAAGGAAGGGAGACATATTTGAAAATATAGATTCTCAGAGCTCAATTTCTGAGGAGGAGGGACATCTACAAAAGTGGGTGAAGAAGACAGAGCAGCCATAATGGAATGAAAGACTGAAGGGAAGCTCAAGTAAGTCATCTACTGAAGCATATGCGGGTGACAGTGGTATCAGTCAGGTACATACGTAGGATGACCTTGAATAGGTCATGTACATACGTGAGTTTTTGTGCAGCAGACCACGTATATGTGGTAAAGCCTTGAGAAAAAGGCTATGCACATGGATTGCAACTTGATGTGATGGTATAACACTTTGTTGCAGGGTCTAACATTGTTTGTTGTAGGTTCTGACACTATTTTTTGCAAGCTTAAGTGTTCATCAATTGGATTATGTAAAATAAAATATCAATTGCATGACACTAACCCATGAGTATGGATTGATGTTGATCTATTGGTGTACATGGTTGGTACATATTTGAGTTTCATTGATATATCTTATGATGTATTATTGGAATCATATGTTGATATCATGGTGCATGAATTTTTCATGTGGATTGGGATACATATTGGTACATATGGTTGGTGATTTGATGAGGTGATCATATTGTACATCATTGTTGATCTATAGTTGATGCATGATTGGTACTTTTCTAGTACATTGGCAGAGGCACCTACTAGCAAATTGATTGGCACATGTTTTATGGAGGATTTGGCATACATATATGGGATTCATCATTTTGTGGTATTGGTTCATGGTAATGTACATGTTTGGTACACTCATATATGGCATATGCTTGATGATACTACACCATTGGTACTACTTGATTAGCACAACAATTRGCATTGGTTTGAGATACCTGATTGTGGCACTTGGTTGATGATGGAGACATATCATGAGTGATATGATATATTGTTTGGCATGTTGGTAGATGCACATGGTTGGCATATTGGTAGATTCACATGGTTKGCATATTGGTAGATGCACATGTTGGCATGTTGATAAAGGCTATGATTGATACATTCCATGGATGATATCTTTTGGCACGTTTCATGATGTTGATGTACATAGGTGTTGTGCATTATGAGCACACATTTTGTACATGATGTACTTGGTTGATATTTTGCTCATGATTATTTATTTCATTGTTGACATATCTTTTTCTTCATGATGCTTAGTATGGCATGAGTTTGATGCATGAAAAATTCCAAGGATAATTATATGGTAGCACAATGTTCATCTTGCAGAAAAGATAGGGGAGAGATACCCATAGGGGGAGTCATTCTTCTTCCCATGATTCTAGGAGGAGATATTTATCATATGCATACCTAGAAAAGAGCCATATACTTGAAGAAAGGGCACAGGAACATAATTTCAGGGGGAGTATGTTTGATGTATCTTCAACATTACTTCAGAGTGATATCCCTTGTTCAAAAGGAAAGAGATTTTT
>ML787525.1:656638-673518 GCA_009831015.1 Picea engelmannii | reverse complement strand
ATGGTTGTGTTCCAAATAGCTACTCCCATTGTCTTCAAATATAATCTCATCTATATTATCCAAGTGGAATAGTTTTCCTCATCAAGGATTGTAACTTCATCATCCATTTGTGTTTCTATGGATCTCCTTCAATCTTGTTAAGGCTTGTAGTGAAGTCCCTCTCTGATACCAATTGTTGGACACACCTACCACACTTAGAGGGGGGGGGGGTTGAATGAGTGTGGGGATATTTTTCTCAAAACTTCCTTCTTACACAAAACTCTTTAGTTAACATTAAACATTTGATCATTACTCATTGTTTTCATTTATAATTAGTTAGATGTGAATACATATCAGCAACATATATCAACAACATATCATCAACAAATCATCTCCACAAGGAACACAAAAAACACAAGATGTATGTACAATTTTTCTTTTTATTATGGACTTGAATCCAGGGGTTTTTCAACAACAAATGAATAGAGTACAACTCTAAAATAGAACCATCTCTGTATTCAAGACTCATCTTACATTCTCAGCACTAACTGAGATGAGGCAACAATCCTCAATAGATATCAATCTATGAACATAAACAAGTGCATCAACCATGCACCAACCTATGCCAAACAACCTATAATCAACATGTAAAATAAACAAGGGCATCCAAACATGTACCAAGTATATACCAATAACATTTCAAATAATAATCAACAATGAATCATCAATATGTACCAACATCATCAACTATACACCTCATGTATGTGCCAACTCATCAACTGCTCATCTCAACCATGACTAGTTTTGGATTAGTCAACAACCACAACTTGAAATAATGATAACTTTGTACCTATAATGAATAAAGCTCTTAAATAAATATACAATGTTCCTCGGTGTGTTTTATGCAATTCCTCCAGGTGGAACTACTTGGAACCTCTCATAAAATGCGTTATAGCAAAAATGGCACACCTTGTTGAATTTTATCTTATTCGAGAGAGAAACCTTGTAGAACGTGTCATGCACAAAATATTCATTGAATTGATATAAAACTATTACACAACATACTAACGCCTATACCCTAACCAAAAAATTTTGTCTCATTGAATTTGGATCTTTTATGAAGAAGTTATGACGTTTTTACCTGAAACACCAGTTTTTGACTAGTTTCAGGACCAACCACAAACCCTATTTTCCACAGAGTGTAACTCCCAAAGTACAACGACCCACAAGATGAATTTTTTACCACAGATACTTAGGTATTTTTTTCTCAATTTCATAGAAATTTGATGTTCTGAATCATTATAGAAAAATAGTTATAGCGAAAATGGTGAGATGACCTATCAATAACATACCTTAGAAAGCACCATCAAAAGAATGTATGCTTCCTTGCATTTCGGCCTTCTTTTCTTCACCTTTCCTCAGAATTTCGGCTTAGATATCCTTGGTTACCTTAGAAACACATATATATTCAATATGCTCAAGCTTGATTAAAATGAGAGAGCCTTGCCTCTTATTTATACTCTCCAAGTAGCTTCCTTAAAAACATCTTCTAGGTCACTTGGCCCCACTTTCCTTTTTTTAGGGTTAACCCATTTCTGATTTCTCCATTAAATTTATTATTCAAATAATTTATTTTTTATTTACCTTTTAAAAACCCTTAAACCACTTTGACTACTTTGACCTTTGGGGCTTCTAGATGACATGTGAGGGTCCTCCAACTTCATAAGGCCATAACTCTCAAACCGTGAGGAGTTATGTGACGTTTCACATACCACAAGAAATGGAATGACATGTACTATCCATATATAATAGTATTTTCTGAAAATATCTCATAAATAATACCATTACCCATCAAACAAACTTGGGTCCATTACCCAAACCTGGGGTCTCCAACTTCTCATGGCCATAACTCTCTAATCGTGAGGAGTTATGTGGCGTTCTACATACCACCAGAAACAGAATGAAAAGAAATATACATCTAGGATATTTTCCCTAACAAATTAAATTTCCTTTATCTCATTATTCAACATACAAGCATGGGTCCTCCAACCATGCTTCTAGCATAACTCAATCCAGAAAGTGTCTTCCCATGAGGGATTTCACCATAAGGGGACCACTTTGCAGTTCATCCATTTGTGCACCTTATCAATCATGATAATACAATAATGAGAGCATGGGTCCTCCAACCATTCTTCTAGGATAACTCAATCCGCAAAGCATCTTCCCGTGAGGGCTTTCACCATAAGGGGACCACTTTAGAGTTCGTCCATTTGTGCACCTTATCAATCATGATAAGACAATAGTGAGTCATCTATACATTTTTCCAACAATGCATCATATACCAATGAAAGCACATCGATCCATCTTCCTCATGTATCAATGAAAACTCATTGATCCATATTCATCATATCAATGACAACTCATTGATCAATCTTCATCTATGCATTCTCATCAAGGACAATACATATTATATTACATCAATCATCAATCAATCAATCCTTTGACATCAATCAATCAATTGACATCAATCAGTCAAACAATTGGCATCATTAATCAAACCATTGGCATCAATGACAATATGATCCAACAGACTCACTGTCTATTTTATGGTTTTCCTACTTGCTTTGTGGATTATCTTGGGTGTTAAGTCCCGATTTGGAACTAAGTTTACTTCTGATGGAAGGTCTCTCCCTTACATAGTATAGGTATTAATTTCTTTTTTCTTCGATTTTTTAAATAACAGTCGTGAAGACCATATGGGGCTCTTCACCACTATTCAAACTTTCTAAAATTCTCTTGATTCTATGCATAAGCCCCTCAATTCTTGTCCTGACTCATTTTCATAACAGAGCATGATAATAATAACATGGTCATCCACCGTGTATATTGAATGTTCTTTTGTTTGGAAAATAAATGTTTTAGCGCCTGGCCTGTGACTTTCTTAATTGTGGTTCATGTCAAAACTGTGGAGATTTAGGGTATAAGATCATTGTTCGAACATGTCCTAAGTTATGATTGAGTTATACTTATTATGGTTTTTAAATGATGTTTAACATAGGTTCAGTACCCTTAAATCTCGATGTAACTTAACTGAAATTTGTGTCCTTATCAATAGACCGTAAATGTTAAGAGAAAAAATAGGTTGACATCTCGTAACTTGGTCGGTAGTTTTGAGTTGGGAAAAATGCCTCTGAACTAAAAAATTTTACCCTATACAACCTTGTGATTTTGTAATCCTTGAATTTGATTATCAAAGTTTCATTTTGCAAAGGGGAAAACCCAAGTATTCTATGTTTATTTCAATTCCTTTATAAATAAATTCTGGGTTATTTCATTCTTACGAAGACAATACCTCAGAATCCTCTCTGTGACTCAAATGGTCATTCTATGTAGTAATTATTTTCTATATGTTATTGATTGTTCTTATTAGATAGTAATTTACATATTGAATAATGTCTGATCTATTTTACAGTTGCACAATAAGTTAGTTTTCCTTTTTTTTTCTTTGTTGGTTATCACATATAATGATGGGACCCCCTGTTTCACTGCGAGGGTACCCATCAGACTCTTCAAGTTCACTCTCCCCCTTCGATATGCCAATGTATCGCAACTCTGACTAGGAGTATACCTGTGATAACTTCAAGATAGGTATTAACCCTGTATGAGGATATCTTCATTGTCTTAATTAATTTAACTTCGATGCTAAAATTTACTTGACTTCTGTTTGATATTAAAAAAATCATATCAACTTTCCTACATGGATTATACAGTTGCAATGACGGATAAGGACTATGCCTTATTCAATAAAGGTACTCAAGTTTCAATTTTAATGCTTGGACTTCAGGGATTCAAAAATGGGGTCCCGATGATGTTGGCTATCACTCCGAGTGTTCTATTTGTAACTATTTGGATCAGAGCCTGTGGATATACAAATCTTCTAATTCTTTTTTTAATAGAATGTACAATTGTCTTTCCAGCCATATGAATATTGTTCCTTACTTTAAATAGTATTCACTCTATGATTTGTATAACTAAAACAGATAACCTCTTTTTGGTTTACAATGGAATAATTGAACTGTACATTTGGTTATTTGCGTAGTCTTAACAATGGAAGATCTGCTTTCATTTCTCCTACATCTATGCATTGGAAATCTTGACTATGAATAAATTAGATGTAGGAGTAGTTATGTAACATCTTGTATAGTAACTACACACACACACACACACACACACACATATATGCATATAAGAATATTCCTATCATATATGGATAATTATTCTAAGTCTCGTTTGGCATTTGCATTGTCTAGTATTAATACAGTCATGCTTATATAACCTACAAAAAAATGTCTATATACATATATTTAAATCTTAGGTTTACTTTTGAGAATTTCCTTTAGCGTTTGCACAGTCTAAAGTTTACTTGAAATATGTACATATAGATGTATATGATTCACATGTTTGGTAGGATTTTTCTAGAATAGAAATAAAATGATATCGTGTTTAGCCTACAGGTATCTCCTAGATACCTTCCATAACTGACACACCATGATTTCTATCATTGTATTCGTTGACTAAAATCGGACTGTGAATTATAAAGTATAATACATAGTAACTTCAGTACTTATTGTATTAACAAAATCAAGATTGTACATAAACAGTTAACATCCAATAACCTTATTACTTTATTCAAAAACATAATCAACTTCCAAGGTTCATCCTATAAATCATTATATTTCACTTAGCCATTATACAGTAAAACAATTCAGCAAACAATAACTAGGAGTACTTATCTGCACAAAAACGGGACAAAAAAAAGGAACAATCAAGTTCCTCCCAACCATAGAATGGAACAACCAATCTACTTGCTCTGTTCACCCCCTAGCCTAACCATGAACCCATGAGGGAGAACTCCAAAACTCCTCCTTTGCAATAGTCCTTCAGTTTCAGAAAACTTCTCCTTGCCTCACACTCAGAAAACAATGTTCATAACAACAAGTGATAATTATTTTTCCCCAGCATACTTGGAAGCATCCTACCTCCTCCCATATGCTATATATGCCAAAATAATTTGTGCCTAGGTATTTTCCCCTTGGGAATTTTTGCATCTTTCCAAATCCCTGATTTTCAGGGGCTTCCAATGGCCAAATTCTTGATTTTCCACTTGTAACATTCATCCCTGAGGTAGTTCCAACATGTTCCCCACTCATGGAGTCATGGTTAGATGATTTCAACATGGTTGTTCCATTTGTCCATCCACAATAAATATAAAAATATTGTTTTTTTACAAGTTCCATAATCAAAAAGTTGGTTGGGTCAAATCAGATCTTTGTCCAATAGTCATAATCATAATTTACAATTAACTAAATTTGAAATTTGGAATTGCCATAAATGGAAAAAAAATTCCAATTTCAAATTTACCAAAAACGGAAATAAATTCCTAATTATTTTCATAGTTAAAAATAATTTATTTTTGGGGATGTTACAATGAGGCTATGTTCATGAGATTGCAATGACAAGGCTATATTCATCATAGTGTGTTGATAAGGCATGTTGATCACATTATGATGGTGGGGTTGTGTTCATCACATTGGAATGCCAAGGCGATGTTCGACAAAATGGGTCGTTCCTATATTTTTCAAATTATGATGCTACTATGTTAATCAAATTGAAACATTACTATGTTAGTAATTGGGACAATGCATTAATAATACATTATTAAAGTATTAATACATTAATTGGCAATGGCCATGGTTCACTATGGTTGACCATGCCCAATGTTAAATTTTGTTGAACATGACCATCGTTAACTTTCCTAGAACTTCATTATGCATGACCTTCACTATGGTTGACCTTGGTTGAGCATGGTTCATAATCGTTAACCATGTTTGACAATTGTTGTCAATAGAAGATCATGGCTAGCCATGACCATCACTACGAATGAAATTAATACATTAATGTATATTGTAAACTAATAATTAATTAATACATTAATACATTAATAATTAATACATTGCTAAAGTATTAATACATTAAAGCATTAATAAAATACTAATAAATTATTAAAGTATCAATAAATAAATAATGCATCATTACATTAATGTAATGTCTAAACTAAAGGGGTAATAACATTGGTTGTTAAAAAGGTTGAGAGCTCTGCAATATTAGGGTTCACATGCATGAGCAATGCTCCTACCTTGACCATGTCTGAAATCCCCTACACACCTTTGATCACCTCTGCACCATGGTACTGATCACCCCAAAAGAATGGGAATAAAAGGGGGGGTGAAAGCCCCCTCTTACTGCAATGTCACCGCCAATGATCCAGAGAACTTACAGGAGCACAGACTGTCCTTTGAGTTTCCATTTCACCTATGAGACCAATATCTGCAGGAAGAGATGGATATTATCAAAGACTTGAACATGGATGTTGATTCCTTGCATCCAAAATCATCTCTATCCTAGATACCCGACAAATGTATCCCCCAAGACCTGGTTGTGATTAGATACGTCATCAAAACCATCAGGATTGGGGAACACACATAGTTCCTAAGAGACCATGCCCTCATGAGAAAATTACTAGGTCTTTGCCCTTAGAAAAGGACCTAACTCATTGGATTAAGGCGTGGTGGAACCCCAAGGGAGACTATGAGATCCAGCTGAGATCTAAAGGTTTCTTCACAGTAATATTCTACAACCTAGAATACAAGGACAAGATCTTCGAAGGAGGACCATATTTCTATAATTTAGTTGGCCTCTAGCTCCACTTCTGGACAGAATGCTTCTGCTCAGAAAAGAAAAACTTCGCATACGCACCAATATGGATTCGCCTCTATTCCCTACCTTAATAGTTATGGTTAGAAGAAATTTTACTGGGCATAGGAAACACCCTAGGTAAATATGTCCAATCATTTGAAGCTACCAAATAGAGAAAATACACCTCTTATGCAAGGATTTATGTATATATGAACATCTCCAAAGATCTACTAGGAACAATTAGCTTAGAATACCAAGACGAGGAATGGGCACAAACCATAGACTATGAACACATTCCTTTTAGATGTTGAAAATTCCATTAACATGGACACCTTTTCAGAGACTTCCCTCTTAACACCCCCCCAAAAAAAGGGAAGCTAAAGAGAAAACAAAGGAAGGATTTACCCAGGTGAAAAATCGAAGGAGACAAGCACAGAAGAAGACCATTATCAACAATCGAAAAAAGAACCAAATAATAACTCTTTTGAAGCCCTCAACCACCTCTCAGAGGCAGAAGAAGTGGAAAACCCCCTCAAGGTCATGTGGACAGATCCAAACAAACACAAGGAAGTCCAACCATCAAAAGAGTATCAAACCCTAGCAAACCAAGAAGATCCATAGACTCACCCAGTCTCAGGAAAGGAACCAGAAAAAGAGGAAGACACAGTCATTGAAATGGATGAGTAGGACCTAGTAGAAATCTACCTAGACATGTTAGACGAAGAAATAAACAAGAAGTATCTCCAAACCTTTCTAGAGGACCAACTCAAGAAAGTTCACAAAGTATTTTTGGACTCATCAATAGGGGCCACATCAAGTTTGGGGATCAACACAGAACCAAACCAAGATCCAATAAAACACCCAAGAAAAACAAGTGACAAGGCAGAAAATCGACTCATAATCTAATAAAGGAACCGAGAAAGTATATGATCAACTCGAGACAGATTCACAAGCTCTCAGAGATCTCCTTTTCCCACTCACACAATTTTTAAATATGAATATCCTCACTTGGAATATCATAGGCCTAAATGGAAGATCCAAACAAAGGACTCTCCGAAACTACATTAGAATGGAAGACCCTAGTATATTCCTAATACAAGAGACAAAATGTACATGGAAAACTGTCGAAGATATCATCAAAAGATGTTGGCATAATTGTGAATCCTATCAAACAGACTTAAAAGGGGCTTTAGGAGGCCTAACCATCCTATGGAATCTTGCAACAATCATCCTTGATAAAGGCTTCTCCACACCATGCACCATCAGAGCGCACTACAGAGCCATCATCTTGGACAGGGAAGGAATGATCACAAATGCCTATGGACCACAGAATAGCCAAGACAAAAACCTCTTCCTTCAAAACCTGGCTTACTTAGGTTCCTTGGTGGAGGGAAAGTGATGGATAATAGGGGGTGACTTCAACATGGTTCTCATGCTGGAGGAAAAGCGAGGGGAAAAAAAGTGCTTGGACTGGATAGCGCAAAATTGCAGGAACTCATAGAGAACCTCAAACTGATAGACATTGATAATAGAAATGGGACCTACACCTAGACCAACAAAATATCAGGACACCATCAAATAGCATGCAGTCCTGATTGCTTCCTCATCTCGAAAACTCTCCTCTTGTAAGGCCCCCTACTAGATTCCAACATCCTCCCGAAGGCAGGTTCAGACCATTGGTCAGTTCATCTCTGTTTTGATACTATTTCCACCACCAATCTTAAACCCTTCATATTTGAAAATTTTTGGCTCTCCCATCCAAACTTCCAGGAGTTAGCCCGTAACTAGTGGAGCACTGTGGAAGCACAATTGGGCACAAAAATGTATTTCTTTAAGAAAAAAATCAAACATTTTAAACAACAGGTGCATAAATGGAACAAAACCGCCTTTGGGAACATTTTCCATGAGAGAAAATTACTAGAAAAAAAACAAGAGAACCTCCAAGAACAATTCATTCAAGCAGGACACAAAATCACCCAACAACAGGAGGAAAGTGAACTAAAAAGGAAACTACAAGAAAGACACAAGCAAGAAGAGATCCTGTGGAGACAAAAATCTCAGGTTCAATGGCTCAACGAAGAAGAGAGGAACACCAAATTCTTCCACTATTCAATGATCCACAAATGCATTATCAATCACATCACGAAGTTGGATGACTCAAAAGGAAACAACTTGTTAAATCATTAGGAAATAATGCATGACATGACATACTTCTACAAGGATATCCTCTCAGAACTCCAGGTGGATCGTACCACAGCAATAGAGTGGGTGATCCAAAACATCCCATCTATAATCACCTAGGAACAAAATGATGCTCTCATGACACCAATAACACAAGAAGAAGTGGATCAAGCTATTCAGGAGTTACCCACAGGCAAGGCTCCTAGTCCAGATGGTTTCACAATAGACTTCTTCCACTCCTATTGGCCAATATTAAGGGAGGATGTGTGGCAGCTAGTGGAGGAATCATGCATCTCAGGAAAAGTTCTTCCAGCACTAAATGCCACTTTCCTCACCCTAATACCCAAATAAGAAACATTCACAAATTCGAGGAACTTCAAACCCATAGCTCTTTGCAATTTGATCTACAAAACTATTTCCAAGGTCATAGCTCTAAGACTCAAGCCTATACTACCCTTCATCATCTCCAAGGAGAAATAAGGATATATCGAAGGAAGGAAAATCATGGATAGTGTCATTCTTTTCCATGAAATCATTCACTAACTCAAAAGAACTCTCACTCTAGGTATGCTTCTAAAACTTGACCTTTCAAAAGATTTTGACAAATTAAGTTGGCAATATATGAAAGCGCTCTTATTGGCTTTCGGTTTCAATGGGGATTGGGTCTCCTAGAAAATGAACGTCATTTCCTCAACCTTCTTATTAATCCTTGTCGATGGTGTCCCCTCTCAACCATTTTCCCCCTCAAGAGGGATAAGGAAAGGCAACCCTCTTTCCCATTTTCTTTTTGTCATAATGGCTGGAGGACTAGGACGTTATATCAAGGCCTCAATTCAAAATGGATCCCTCCAAGGCCTCCCTCTTCACGGCTTACAACCGTCATCCTCCCATAACCAATTTTTCAATGACACACTACTAATGAATACCCCCACCATGCAAGAAGCAATCAAACTAAGCTCCATCCTCTCTAATTTCAGTGAAGTCTCTCGAACCACATTTAATATGGCCAAATTGTAGCTCTTATTTTTCAATACTTCTATGGAAATCCAACATCAATTTTTTCAAATTTTGAATACCCCTGTCTGCACTCTACCCTCTTGCTACATAGGCCTCCGTCTTTCTGAATTAGCAGCCAAAAAAATCTCATCGGACTCTCTCCTACTCTCCATCACCAACGACATCAATAACTAGACCTTTCTCTCCCTCAACCTTCTAGCCAGAATCATTCTCCTAAAGTCATTCCTCCAAGGCATCCCAACTTACCTCTTCTCATCCCTAGATTCTCCCCAAATAGTCATAAAGAAAATAAGGAATCTAAAAATAAAATTCCTATGGCATGGGCAGGACCTGAACAAAAATGGGCCTTAGTCAGCTAGGACAAAGTCTGCAAGCCTAAATATTCAGGTGGTCTGGCCCTCCAGGACCCTGGAAAATTAAACAACACCATGGGAGAAATAATCTAGTGGAGATGGCTCAAAACTGCAATAGATCTATGGGAAAAACTCCGAAAATGAAAATATACCCCAAATAGGCACCAAAGTCAACTTATAAGAATGTAGGGGAAAATTCAGGGCTCTAACATATGGAATGCGACCTAGAAAAATCAACCACCCATACAGGAACATTATTTCTGTGAAGTTCAAAATGGTCAGAGTGCCCTATTCTAGATGGATTCCTAGCAGCAAATTCCACCCCTATGACTGGAAGAAAATCTATAATCCTACAAAAATCACATTCAAGATCTTTCCACTCTCAAAGTGGTAGATATGTAGACAAAAACCCCCAGCGGCTCTCCGTGGTGAAGATGGAAATCAACTCATCACGAACTCCAAGTGGAAATGAACTATGACCTGTAGTATTAGAAACAAGCTACAACCCAAAGGCGAATCGAGAATAGCACAGACCCAAAAATTCTCATATGGGGATACACACCTCATGGAAGCTTCACTCTCAAGGAGGGGTACACTCTTCAGGGGAATTTCCATAACCTTCAAAAAGACAACATCTGGACAACAACATGGAAATCAAAACTCTGGCCCAAAATCTCTACTTTCCTTTGGCTCCACCTATAGAACAAGATCTTAACTTGGGACAATCTCCAAAGACGAGGTTTCATTTTCCCCTCGTTTTTCCATATTCGTCATCTCTAGGATGAAACCATGGAGCACCTCCTAAATAACTGTCTACTCAATGAGAACACCTAGAACCAGGCCACTTAGCTCATGAGAAGAACCAAATGAGTTAAAAATGGCATCATAAGAACCATCAGGGATTGGGGCTCTAGTTACTTCAAAAGTGCCATCTTGAACAGAGCCTGGAAACTCTTACCAGGCTTCATAGTGTGGAAACTATGGAAAGAGAGGAACAAAAGAATATTTCACTCCCAACCATCATCTCCTACCCTCCTCTGGAATACAATCCTCCTGCATCTTCAGGAAACTCTTCAACTAAATTTATGGATCAAGGAAGACTTCCCCACTAACCCAGCTAAGCTCTCAATCCTCAACTCCTAGGAATTATCATTTTCAAACCCCACGCCTCCTCAACAACCCCCTTTAATGTCAAAATCCCTTAGTCCCTCTAAGTGGTCCCCTACCCCTACCAGGCTTCGATAAGGTAAATTTTGATGGTGCATCAAAAGGCAATCTAAGACACTCAGGCTATGGATTAGTCATAAGAAACGACTTGGGCCAAATTCAAAGCCTCACTGAAGTAAATCTCGGATACAACACCAACAATTCAAAAAAAAAATTGGGGTCTCATCAAAGGGGTGCAAATGGATCTAGATCAAAATGTCACCTGCCTGAATATTGAAGGAGACTCCAAAAAAATAATAGAATTGGCAATAAAAATCCGGAATGGCAAAGATAAAGGTAAAAGCACTCCCAGCTGACACCTCGTTGGCCCTCTTCACAGCTTCGAGACTCTTCTCATACCTTCTCTAACTCTAACCCCCTCACACATTAGGCAAAGTGAAAACAAAGTTGTGGATAGACTCGCCAATGCAGGGGTTGAATCAACACAACATATCATTCTCTAAGACCCTAGGCAGTCCCGAAGCTCACCCCTCTGGATCCAATGCGATGAGCTTGCCCAGCTCGATGGCCCCAATCTGGACGGGGTGCCACCTTTGTCTACCTAGAATTCCTTCCAAGTCACAAATGATGTGAAGCTCATGCAAGAGGGAAACTGTAATCATTAATGCAAAATATCAATAGTCGACAGATTATTTAAGGACCTTGTCTATCAGGAATCACGAGGTCGAAGGATGTTGTTTCTCAAAGTCACGAAGTCGCAAAAAATGACAGTGGATATGGACCGTTAATTCTAAAGGAGTTCTAGACCATCGATCTAGTCCCAATGATCTGACATGAGAAAATTTTGAGAACTCGACTATTAGGAGTCCAACACATGAAAGAAGCTATTTCCCAAAGTCACGAAATCGTGAAATGCGAAATTGCAATAAGTAAGAACAGATCAGGATCGTTGCTACCAGAAGAGATCTGGACCGTCGATCTGCTCCCATGGATCTGGCGTGAGAAAATTTTGGGATCTCGACTATCAGGAGTCCAAAGCATGAAGGTAGGTGTTTCCCAAATTCACGAACTCGTGAAATGCGAAATTGTGATAAGAGAGAAAAGATAAGGACCATTGGTACCAAAAGAGATCTGGACCATCGATCTGGTCCAATGGATCTGATGCGATAAAATTTCAGGATCTCAGCTATCAGGAGCTGAAATCTTGAAGGAAGCTATTTCCCAAAGTCGCGAAATCGTGAAATGCGAAATAGTTAAAATAAAAAATAGATTAGAACCATGGATACTAGAAGATACCTAGATCATTGATTTGGTCCCACGTATCTGACACGAGAAAATTTTAGGAACTCGACTATCGGGAGTCCACAGCATGGAAGAAGTTGTTTGTCGAAGCCGTGAAGTCGTGAAATGCAAGAGAAGATCTGGATCGTTGATCCCGAGGAAATTAGGACCGTCGATCTGGTCCTGAAGGAATCACTAGTAGTATTTTGGTGTAAGCAGATAGGCTGCAGATCTTTTTTGTAATCTTCTCTTGTAATTAATATAAGGTTCCACTTTTTATTCACACAAAAAGATGTCTAAATTAAAGTATTAATTTTCATTAATGTATAATAAAACTTATTAATTAATTGATACTTTAATAATGTATTGTATTAATTTATTAATACATTATTAATTAATACATTGCTAAAGTATTAATACACTAATACATTTTAATAATACATTAATAAAGTAGTAATATATTGACTTTATTCACCTTAATAATACAATATTAGGACCTTAATGGCCATACTAATACATTAATAAAGTATTAATACATAGCCTTATTAAATAGCCTAGGTGGAACATATCCTCAATAAATAGCCTAGGTTGAACATAGCCTTAATGCATTAATCAGGTAGTTCTTATGTTCATCGCATTGTGACAAGAAGGGTATGGTTGTTGCATTGCAACAAAATGATATTTGTGTGACATTACGATGACATGATATTATCATCATATTGCAATGACATGATATTTGCATCACATTTCGATGACATGATATTTGTGTCACATTGTGATGAGGAGGCAATGCTCATCACAATGCAACGACAAGGCTATATTCATCTCATTGCTATGACATGATGTTTTTGTCACCTAGTTATGACATGATATTTGCATCGCATTAGGATGATGATGCCATGTTCGTCACAATGTGACAACAAGGCTATGTTTGTATCATTGCAATGACATGATATTTTTGTCACATTGTAATGAAAGAACATTTGCATCACATTGCGATGACATGATATTTGCATCACATTGCAACATTATATGTTTTTCACATTGCAACACATTATGTGTTGCAACATTTGTGTCACATTGCAACATGTTCGTCACATTGCAACACATTAAATGTCTGTGCAACATTATATGTTCATCATATTGTGTCACATTGCAACATTACTATGTTCGTCATGTTGAAACATCCGTGTTTGTTTATAGTACATAGAAGCAAACTTAGAATCATGCTTATTCTAATGACATTGATAAGAAATCATCTTTAACTTTGTAGATGGTGAATTATACTTTTCCTAAGGACATTTACAGTAAGTCTACTTGATTTATATTGGTTCTAAAGGCATTGATAGAAAATCATTTAATAATCTATAGTTTTCATGAGAACATTGATATAAAATCATTTAGAACTTTGCAAGTGATGAGTTATATTATTATAATGACATTCATAACAAATATACTTGATTTATACATTACAAATGATGATTTATAAAGGAAATCAATTTTTTTTATACAAACTATGAGTGTATACATTGTACCATCATACAAGCTTTGACTTCTATACAACCATATATATCATTGTTATATATTTTTCATTGGTTTTATTTATCATGGGTGGGAGAATTAACAAAGCAAGTCTCTCACAAATAGAAAAATTTCAGTAAAGCCCATATATTGAAAATAATAAATTCCACCTAAGGTTTAAATCATATTCCCAAACCATTAAAATAAAAAGAAGTCCTATAACCATAACCCTAATAATTGACCTTAATACATTCTTAACAAATTATTCTTGACATGGTTAATTATTATGATTGATTAATAATTATTATATAAAGGGTATGCATATTATACATACATATCCTTAAAGTAACCATGGTAGGATACAACTAATTAAGTATATTAATAATAACTAATAATAATTACTAATAATATAGTTAATAATTATCATATTATTATTTATTATTAATTATTACTATATTATGTATAATAAAAATAAAGTAATAATAATAWTTTTAATAAATATAATTATGAATAATAATGACTAATTAATAAAGTATTATTAATATWTTATTTATGAATTTRRTAAAGTATTAWTATAWAWTAATGTGGTTATTAATATAAAATATTAWTAATWATWATTATTATTATTATTAATTAATAATAACTAACACAACACCCATGTATATTAATAGTAACTACATTAATCAACCCTAACTTTAATAATCATAATCTATATATTTTAACTTATATATTTTATTTCAATATATGCAAATAAACTCATTTCATAGTTGTCAATTAAAATATTATAATAATATTAACAAATATTATTCTTATTAACTAATAATAACTAATGGMAACTAACACCCTTTATATTAATAATAACTTCATTAATCAACCCTAACTCTAATAATCATAACCCCTATATTTTAACTCATATATCTTAACTTATATATTTTATTTCAATATATACAAAGTAACTCATTTCATAATTGTCAATTAAAATATTATTCATAATATTAACAATTATTATTAACTAATAATAGCTAACATAACTAATACATTTTATATTAATAATAACTACATTAATCAACCCTAACCCTAATAATGATAACCCATCTATCTTAACCTATATATTTTATTTCAATGCAAACTAACTCACTTCATCATTGTCAATTTAGTTACAATTTGGTCAGTTTTACATCTTGTTTTTGGAATGTAAGGTGATATGAAGTACGGTATGTAGGTTATCAACCGAATTTTTTTTCTCATTAAAGATGCTAGGTCTCTAAATACAACTTTAGGCTTTGATTTTATAAATCTGTCGATTGGTTAACCAAATATAGAGAGGTTGACATGTTTCACGCGTTATAAACTTTTCGACCTTTAATTGCAAAAATTAACCATAAAGACAATCCAACTAACTAAATTGGAAAAGACAATCCAACGAACTAAATTGTCGTTATCTGATGATAGATTATTTTATTTCCCTGAAGTGATATTGTGGAGACAATGTGGAAAATGACTGGACACCTGTTGAATCACAGTTAACGATGGCTAATGTTCACTAAATTGATATTGTGGAGATACAAACAAACAACTTTATCATTTTGCAGTCACAAAAAATAGTAAATAATTCCAAAAGAAACCGAGAGAATTGTCATCCAAAAATAAGGATCGATGTGTATTCCTTCAACTGTTAACCAAATTTGGTGATTGAGAATCTACGCCTACTTTCACCAAATTAAACTCCAGAAACGCAATGAAAATGTACAGTCAGTTGGTACTGGATTTTGTATTTACAGTCGTCCTGATCATTTCAGCAACCATTGCAAACCCAAAATACAACCTTCAAAACTTATGGACGTTCAGTGCTTTCAACGGCCTTCTGAATTTGATAGTTTGTGTTTGGATTACAGAAAGCTAGGAATGCGATTCACTTACATCTTCTTGTTTATATAATCTTTTGAAATTACATGAATGTATTAAAAATCAACCTCTCATCGATTTACAAGTAAATCATAACCCAACTAACATTATACTGTGATTAACAAGTAGATCAGTGTTTTGATCAAGAATTCATATCCGTGTGTAAGAGGTTTTGAGTTACTTCTCCCTTAGGATTTACCTTTCTATAGATCAGGTACAGAATCAACTATGAATCTCCTAGGCCAAAGCCGATTCCATTGGGCATCTGGATATTTCATCAGTGCAAGAAACGTTAGACATTATTTGGGTCAACCATCACTTGAACCTATGATAATTAATATTGAAATTCTGGGATGTTGCCCGCCCAATACCTGAAACCCCTGTCCAATTAAATAATTCATAATGCAATACTTTAATAAGAGTTGCTGTTCTCATGGTAAAAAAAAAAAAAAATATTTTAATAAGAGATTTATACATACCTAGTATCTAATTTGGTTTCAACAGTTTAATAGCCTCAACGCGATTTGGATGTAGTAGTTGGAATGAAATGTAGAAAAACCTCAGTGCCCTTTGACACGAATAGGACGAGAGATATGATTTCTCTACTGATGAAAATCCATAGAAATCGCAGTATCATTCATATAGGAAGCCGATATCAGAAAATAAATGAGGTTGAATAAATTCGGGGAAATTGTTGAAATAAAAGGATTAGGGTTTATG
>ML787525.1:633112-654231 GCA_009831015.1 Picea engelmannii | reverse complement strand
TATTATCTCCAAGCATGAAGCTTTCAAACATAGACTGTTTACCCTGCCTATTAATTGAAACACTTACTGTTAATTGATATAATCCTACGACTGACAACCCTCTTGAGGATAAAGGATTTAAATGCTCATATACTGTTAATGGTTATGTTAATGGTTCCGATAAAGATTGAATATTGAAAGCGACATCCAACATGCGTCGAGCTTAACCACAACTGCGTTAACTGTAATGCCAAACTTGGAAACGCATCACATCCATAAAAACTTGGTCATGGAAATGAGGTTTTCTATACTTATTAATTATTAAACGTGACAATGAGTGGGTAGGGCAACAATTTTTTAATCATATTAAGTTAATGTGAAAATATAAACAAGGAAACCAACTTATTCATAAATGCAAGGAAGTTAGGAATATTAAATCTCATTCATTGATTTGAATGTAAGACGAAGAATATACCAACATCTTTCATTGTAAAGCATAAGATTGGAATTTGCAATTAAAAGGCTCATTAAACCATCGATTCCAATGGAAAAAACGCCTATAGACGTAATTAATTATTTGATTACATTTATTAGGTTTAGAGTTAAGTTATATGTTATATTGAAAATATAATATATAATAATAATATATAGATATTCTATTTATATTCTATTATTTTTCTTTTATAATGAAATAATTTTTTCATCAAAATTAATTTATATTATATTATTAACATAATTAATTAATACTATATTATCAATATAATTAATTAATATTATATTATATTATATTATATGATTATTTTCCTTGATCGCTTGTTGGTCTAGGTGTAGGTGCCATTGCCATTCTCTATGTCAACCAATTTGAAGTGATATATGAGTTTTAGAAATTTTAAGTTGTTCTAGTCCAAGTGTTTTTTAACCCCCTCTTTTTTCCTTGAGTGTGAGAATCATAATGATATATGTGTTGATTATCCATCATTTTTTCTCAACTAGAGAGCCTAGGTAAGCGAGACTCTGAAGAAAGAGATATTTTTCTTGGCTATTATGCAGTCCATAGACGTTGGTATTGAGTTGGTAATCATTCCATCCTTGTGTGAGCCAATGGATCGATAGTGAGCTATGAGTGTGCTTGGAGTAGAGAAGCCTTGGTCTAAGATAACTGTGGCAGGGTTCCAAAGGATGGCAAGGCCCCCTGTGGTGCCTTTCGAATTCGATTGATAGGAGTCACAATTACACCAACATATTTTAAGAATGTCTTCTCGAGTTTTCCCTGCACATTTTATTTCTTTTAACAGAAGAATATCAAGGTCTTTCGTCTTGATGCAGTTTCCGAGAATCCTTTGTTTGGATCTCCCATTTAGGCTTATGATGTTCCAGGTGAGGATCTTCACTATTAATTGTTTGGTGGGTGGAAAAAGGAGATCTCAGAGAGCCTTTGTATCTGTCCCGAGTTGACCATATAGTTTCGTGCCTCCTTTATTAACTAGTGTGTCTATTTTATTCCACATATTTTTTTTTCCTTTGCGTGTCTTCTCGGGTCTTGGTTTGGGTCCACACTGATATCGAGTCTTGTGGTAGCTCCTACATATGAGTCCATAAATACCTTATGGAATTTTCTGAGCTGGTCTTATTGTATGGTTTGTAGATCTTTCTTGTTGCGTGTTTCTTTGTATGGTTTGTACACCTTTCTTGTTGCGTGTTTCTTCTAGCCTGTACAGGTCAATTTCATATAAGTCTTTCTCATCCATTTCCATGATTGTGTCTTCTTCCATTTCTGGTTCTTTCCCTGAGTCTAAGAAATCTTGTGGGTATGCTTTGTTAATTTTATTCGGGTGCACCTGTGGTTGATTATCTTCCTTTCTATTGTTATGGTCTTTGTTCACTACTTTGTGTGGGTTCTCCACCTCATCGGCCTCTGGGCAGTGGTTAAGGGCTTAAAAGGAGTTGGTGTTGGGGTTCTTTCTTCCATTGTTGGTGGTGGGTTTCTTCTGCATTTGTCTTCTACAATTTTGAACCGGGGTGAATCCCTCCTTTGGCTTCTCTTCCACTTCCAGCATGGGGGGGGGCATTTAGGGGGCAATCTCTGAATAGGTTCCCATGTTCATGACATTTTTGGAATCTGAGGGGAATGTGTTCATAGTCTATGGTTTGGGCCCATTAATCATCGTGGTATTCTAGGGTTATTGTGCTTCGCAGAGCTTTGGAAATGTTCATATAGACACATATTCTTGCATAAGAGGTGTATTTTATCTCTTTGGTGGCTTTTGAAGGCTTGACATGTTTTCCCAAGGTGTTACCAATGCCCATTAAAATTTCTTCTAACCAGAAATCTTGAGACAGGGAATAGAGGCGAATCCATATCGATGCATAGAAAATTTTTTCCTTTTCAGGGAAGAAGTGGTCTCTCCAGAAGTGTAGGTAGAGACCTGCAAAGTTATATAAGGTCCTCCTTCGAAGATGTGGTTATTTTCCTCCAGGTTATAGAATATGACTATGAAGAACCCTTTGGAGCTTACTTGGAGCTCATAGTCTCCTTTGGGGTTCCACCATGCCTTGATCCAACGAGATAGGTCTTTTTCTGCAGGCCAAAGGCCTAGGAATTTTCCTATGAGGGCATAGCATCTCATGAACTATGCATGCTCCCATATTCTGGTAGTCTTGATGACGTATCTGGGTGCAACTAGAGCTTGGGGGATACATTTTCTGGGTATCCAAACTCGAGCTTCTTTTGGATGCGAAGATTCAACATCCATGTTCGTTCCTTTGC
Source organism: Picea engelmannii (assembly GCA_009831015.1). NCBI lineage: Eukaryota > Viridiplantae > Streptophyta > Pinopsida > Pinales > Pinaceae > Picea > Picea engelmannii. Next base: position 651,485 of record ML787525.1, on the reverse strand, counting down.
TTCCATAAGTCTCTTCTTGTTGTTATTGTTCTCGTAGGTGTAGTGGTATTTCAAAGGACAGTCGACGTGTGGGTGAGTTCTCTCAGTCGTTTGTTGCAACGTTGTGATAAGAGGGGGATTTCACCCCCCCATCTACTCTCATTCTGTTGTGTCAGTGAGATATGCAAAGCAGAGCGTTCCAGTCACATACAAAGGAGGTCGACAATGGTCAGGGAGAAAGGTCATCTCATGCATGAAACCCTAAACCTTGAACGATTCAGTCACTACCATCTTAAGCTCCACCAAGGTGCATTTTTTACAAAGCGCACCATTCTTTGTCCCTTGTCTATTCTTAATACATTACATTATTAATGTATCATTAATTTAACATTCTATATTAATGTATTAATTAATGTATACTTTAATTTATTAATGCATTATTAATATTTTAATAGTTTAGTATGTTATGTTATACATTAATGTATTAGTACTTTAATTTATACATTACATAATAATGTATTATTAAATACATTGAGGTCAATGGACTAATATTTTATTAATGTATTACTTTATTTATGTATTATTACTTTAGTAATGTATTTATAAATGCATTTAACTTATTTAATGTGTTACTGTATTTAATATTTTTATTAATGTATTTAATGAATTATTAATGTATAACTTTATTATTAGTGTATTAATACTTTAACAATGCATTAATTAATGATGTATTAATTTATTGATATATTAATAGACCATTAGTTTATATACATTAATAAATTATTATCATATATTATAATTAATTAATACATTAATTATGTGTTAATACTTATAATTAATTAATGCATTAATAGTCTTTCACAAGGCATGTCTGAGGTCAACTAGCAACAACCACATTATAAAAGTGGTTGATATAGGTAGATGGGCACCATTTTTCACCTCTCCAAACTAGTGGCCCCAATGGTTGTATGTCAACCACTTTTATAAAGTGGTTGTTTCTAGTTGTACTTATCATTAACAATTGTGACACTCTCCATCATGGACATTTGGTCCGTGTTAAGTTATAAGTTTACAGTTAGGCATTGCCATTGAACCTCAACGTCACCCAAGTAATCCCAATAACTATCTAAAAAAACAGTGTATGCTTTAGCCTCACATTTACTTAAATATAATTAAAAAGCTATGTATTGTTACATTTATGTGTTTATTTTTTCACATTTATCTAAATATCATTAAAAAATTTCTTGTTAGTCAAAGTGGTTGCCACATTAAGTTATTAACAATTGATTGTGAGGCTTATACCTCATTGCCACATATAGTGGAGCAAGTGATTCATTTAATTTTTTTACACATTTCAATTAAAACAAGTGATGTCACCTTTAATATAGTGGAGGTTTGGTCCTTGTTAAGTTATAAGTTTCCGGCTAGGAGTTGGTTTGTTGTATCTTAACACTAGCCTAGGATTTATAGTAGCAGCCAACAAGATTTGAACCTAAGCCTTATCCAAGTAATCCCAATAACTATATAAAAAAAGAGTGGATGTTTTAGCATCCCATTTACTTAAATATAATTAATATATATATATATATATATATATATTTCTTGTTACATTTATGTGTTTATTTTTTCACATTTATTTAAATATCATTAAAAAATTACTTGTTAGTCAAAGTGGTTTCCACATTAAGTCCCTAAAAATGTGCTTATCATTAGCAGTTCACGTGTATGCCTCATTGCCACATATACTAGAGAAAACCTTTCACTTTATTTTTTTGATGGTGTGAGCGGACATTTCAACTAAAACAAGTGATATCCTCAATAACATGTTTTTAAAAGGAAAAAAAAAACTACCTGATCTCACAATGCATAATATTTGATGGTTCCATGGTGTTGCTCAAAATAATGACATTCTGAGTGGAGTTACGGGTATCATAAAGATTGTGGGGAACATTATCTACAGGTGGACGTTCAATTGCGGGATGGGATCAAACACCACATCAAAGCTTCTTGGTGTGTGGGCCACTTTATCTTTGGCACATAGACTTGACATTGATCATATACAGTTGCTAGGGGATTCAAAGACAATAGTGGATTGACTAAATAATAGTTATAATCTACATGTTAGAGACCTCATAGCACTGTTCAATGATATTATATTAGACCACATATACAGGGAAGAGAATGTGCAAGAAGATATACTATCAAAAAAAGAACTCAAGGTTCCGGAAGGGAGGATCCACTTCAACAAATGGCAGGATGGCCATGAGGCCACCCCACTATCACTTCGTCTCTACATTTGAAAGATAGAGTATTTTAGGGAAGTATATGACTTCTATTTATTTTGAGTTATAACTAGTTCTATATTGTAATCATGACTATAGACATTTTTTAATGTCCTCGTGCACTTCATTTGCTATTTTCGGACTATTTACATAGTCTAGGGGTTGAATAGTATTTTTTATTTTTTTGAAACAATGCAATTCCACTCATTTTGTCTGTGATGGATGATAATATCAATAGACAAAGACTATAAGTAGTCATTGTAATATGAACTCTTGTACTCTCTTTGAGAACAACATATATATAATATATGGAGAAATTTGTCTCAGTGTAATATTTTGAGGTTAACTTGACTATATCAGTGCCATTAACCTTTGTGTTTAGTAAGTAAAAAAAACTCAAGTTAACTGTCTTGCCACTGTCCGATGTGTTGATTATATCATAGATTTGACCTTTATTACCCTCGGCTCAATCAACTATTATTTTTAGTTAACTCACTTTTGGTTAATTTTAGTTAACTCCCATTGATCATAACAAAGGTGATGACCATAGATGTTTCTTTAATAATTTCAATCTGTACCTTAAATTGTCTGACATGTGTTTCCTTAAGTGGTCGTTTCTCTCATCATTTAACCTTGATTTAATATATAAATGAGTTATTAGTCCCTTTCGTAGGCATAGAGGGACTATAGCGATTGATAATGCGTTGACTACATATCAATTTTTCCTTTGACACGAAATATTTGCACAATACCTATTGTTGGAGGTATGGAATTAAAATCATATATTTTTATATAATAAAAGGAAACATATATGTACTGATATGATTGGATAAGAGATTGGAGGTATTATTGTCGGCTTCGCTATTGCCAATGTATGATATGGCAATATATCCAAAGTTTTTCTCGTAGACAATATTTTTTAATAATATATTTTTCCTCTATATTGCTTGAAGGTTGATTAATGCTAGCATTAGTTGGAATGTTTGTATTAGCATTTTCTTCTAGGTGAATATATCCATAAGTTTTCATATGTACTAAGCATATTGAAATGTTTTGATATCCAATCTTTGTAGTGATTGAGAATTCAAAAGTTTATGGCGTCTTTGGCAGATGTATATTTGTTGAGATGTATTGACACTTATTCTGAAATGACTCAATAGGCCTGAAAACGTAAATATTTACATGACGCGACGTCCTCCAACACCCCCGACAGCTTAAATATTTTCATACCATGAGGTCCTTAGACAACATGGCAGTCTTAAATGTTTATGTAAATACACTTCTCGGAGTACATTTTTCCTTGAAATTTTCTATATAGTTATAGTGAATTTGCATAGTCTTGTTTGCCCATTGCCAGTTCGACAAACATTGTATGTTTCATCCTTGTTCTTCCATTGAATCTACATACATTGTTTGTTGATTCGGTGAGTGCTTCTTCTTCACTGGTTTATCGGTTGTTTCCATTGTATGTTTCATTCTCATAATCGTTGAAGCTACATAGATTGTTTACTAGTTTGGTGAGTGCTTCTTCTTCGTTGTTTTTTTGGTTTTTTCTTGTTGTTGTTTTTCTCGCGATTCAACTCGTGCTTCTACATTTCATAGTTTCAGAGTAAGTTTTGATGCCATAGTTTCATTTTGTATTCCTTGTTTGTTGTTCAGTGTTTTCAGTTTGCAAGTAAGAATGTTTTCTTATTTGTAGTCCCATGTTCCTTGTATGTTTATCGTTCCTTCTGTGCTTGGGTTGCAATTTTGTAATCGTTGGAGATAAATATGCTGTTCACTGGCTCAGTGGTTCTTGTTAGTTCATTGGTTCATGGGTTGCTCGTTCTATTTGTTTGGTTGGGGTTTGTGCTTTGGGGCCCTCGGGGAGTAGTTCATCCTATCTGTGCTTTCTGGCTTCTTTGGTCCTTGTTTTTTTCTTTTGTTTGATTTGGCCTTGTAGGGTTGGGGTGCAAGGGTGGTGGTTGGAGCTTTTCTTTTTTCTTTGTTTTTGTATTATTATTGTTTTTTGGGGGAGATTTATGGTGTTCAATACTTGCACCTGTGAGTCGACATAAATTTGTGTTATTTTCCATGTTTGTCGAGGCCAATATCTATTATTTTGTGATACTTCGTTGGTGCTCGAGTCCTTCCATGAAAGAAAATAGTTGCATGCAAAATTATTGGAGGATTACATGTGAAGTTACAATATCCGTTGTTTTTTTGTTGGAATAAAGCATATGTATGTAGGCTACATTTATAAATCATGTATGGTAAGATGTGCGGATATGACATTGCATGTTCTTTCTCCTCTACATAGACTAGTGTGCTCACGATAGAATTTGTGTTGTGCTTGAGATATGATATGTGCAACAAAGATTCCGCAAGATTATATTTTGATGTCTGGAAGTATGTCTGGGTGGTTTTCCATGAAAAACTGAGAACTTGTATCGTGGGCATAGTACTCTGTGTAGAGGATAAAGAACATAGTTAAAGGGAATATCTGGATAAATTTCTAGGGGAAACCAGAAATTGTTCAGCTGAGTCCATGCAATTGCATGATATTTTGTGCCTTGTAATATATTTTGGCCAGGGAAAAAAAATCTATATGTTTACAGCCATGGATAGAGAAAAAAAAAGGTTCATGTTTCTGCCTTTCTAGACTATTCATTCAGTCATTTTGTTGTGTGTACATATTGCTTGTTCTCCGGTGAATATCATCTTCCATCGATGTTCATTGAATTTTGTGCATTCCCACATTCAAACAAACAAAGTAGCTGGAGAAAACGAGGGATTCTTGACTGCATTGACTGAAGAGGATATAGAAAGGTGCATGCTTGTGTTGTTGTTTCATATTGCGTTGTTTTGTATTTCATTTATGGTTTGTATATGTGTTAAACTAGTTGTGTGCCTTCCTACATAGTAAGTTATCTTTCTTACATGTGTTCCTTCCTACATACTAAGTTGGTTCATGTCCATTGTGTTTATGCTGCGTTGTTGCATTTAAACAAACATAATGGTTGGACAAGACGAAGGACTCTTTGGCTGGTAAATAGAATTGTTTCTCTTTCTTTTAGATGTCTATCTTCATATTAACTTGCCTTCGTGTCCATTGCATCTTCAATGTTCCTTCCTTGGAAAAAAATAGGTTGCTTGGATAGGGAGATGAATTGTTCTCTACAACAACAAAGGGTTATATGGTGCAATCTTCTAAAAGCTATACCAAGTGTGTTGGTAAATTAAATATACAAACTGGGTGGGGGCATATAATATTAGACCTGAAAACGATAGCTTTGCAGTATTAGGCCTTTCTGCGCTCCCTATTTCTACTTTTTCCATTTTCTATTATCCCTTTTGTTTTCTAATTCATCTTTCTAGTGTGCTTTTCGAAAATTCCTTCGTGCACCGGTTGGTGGACTAACGGATTCACATATGTGGTCATGCTTCTAAATTCTTCCATAGTTACCCACTTTCTCGATTTCGGGTGCCAAGTTGGCAGGTTGAAGATTTCTCTCCTGGCTTTAGGGGGTCCGCGATATATAGATTGGCCATGGTGCCCCACGCTCACGCCCTGTTTGCTATTAAACATTTCTCCAGTCAAAAAAATTAGATGGATACACTTTTATGGTTATTTTGTCCTTTCGATGGAAAATATACAATGCATATGCTTGTTTAGTCTTGATGTTCATCTACACATTCTTGCATCAGAAAAAGTTGGAATAGTGACACGAGCATGAGCAGTTAGTCATCCTAGACATTGACAGACTGACAAGGCCAAAGGTAAAGATGCATATGCTCTAATCATACTATGTTTACTACACAAATTTGTTGGGCTATATATTCATCTATGGCATGGCGGATATACTGATGTCATCTGCAAGACATGGTTTGCAGCTCGCAAGAAGTATCAAAAAGTACAAGCGAGATGTTGAACGTGTTGCATGTTCCACAGACTAAGAAGTGTGGTTGTGGAACTCCGGATCCATAGTTCATCAAAACTATGCATGTACTTGTAGAACACTACCATTCACTTTAGTTTTCCTGTTCATAAAATGTCATCAAGTCTAGAGTTGTGACATCCAAAGTACTATCAATAGAGGGCTTGAATAACTACCAAACTAGACAAGTGTTCATTGGGGACATAATGGTTGTCTATAACACCTACCTAGATAAGGAAAACAAAAGTAGATCCATTATGTGTGCTGACATGACAGACAAGGACTCCATGATGACAATGACAATGATTGTTCCTCCACAACTTGTCTAGAAACATGCAGAAAAGATATTGTCGCGTAATGGGATATTGATTACATATTTTAATATATTTCCCAAAACAGTATATGATTGTGGTGATTGCGATCAAACTATTTTCCTCAAAGAAACAAGCATTGTGGAAAAAATTCTCATTGTTTGTTTAGAATATCGTTTCATCCTGGACTCGACTATCAAACCTCTTGCACAAAGCACTGATATTTACCCAATCAGAACGACTGGGGTTGCTTTCACAATGGCGAGAAAATTTGGCTCGCAACACATTCTCCATATAAAGGATGGAGAGTCCGACAGCGACAAGGCAATGGTACCACTTTTCATATTCAATTTTGTCCTTTACTTTCACATGTGCATGTATGTTGGATAAGTTACACAAATATTGCATTGTTCTATGTTGCATCTACAATTGTTCGATATGTATTCAGATTTATTTTCGTCAATGGAACAAGAATTGCATAAAGGGTAGATTCCACTTATGCTATTAAAATATATAGCAAAGAAGAGGGATGCTAGATAAAGGATTTTTCGGACAACCTAGGAAAAGATTTTAAAAGAGTTGCAAGTAGATATAGTAGAGGATATGAAGAAACTGACTATCTCTACAACTATTGCACGTATACATCCACAAAACCATTCTCACTTTGCTTATAGAAATAGCCTTCAACAAATGTCTACGTCTGCTTAATTTTTTATTTTTTTTAAAGGGGAGGGAGGGGTGCAGTTTTGTATTATGTTGTTCAATGTATTAATCCCTTTGCTCGCATTCCTAGGTTGAAGGTCTTTTAGTTGCAACCAATGTGTACTTGACCAACTTTGATCCTGAATGTGCCAAAATGCAACTCCATTTCTTCTGCCTCTGCTTTGATATGTGATGATATGATTGATTTTCTATGATGCAGTGAAAAATGTCCATATATATATGGACATTGCATGGATGATTTTATCTGAACCGTGGGAAACACAACTGTCCATTGTACGGTTAGACAACCTCTGTTACAAATTGTGCTTCTTGAGTTGGTAGAGTTGTTGTATGAAATGTATCTACAAAAAAAGGCAAGCAGTGTCTACAAGCTACGGTAGCTTTGGATACACAACAAATTCACCTTGAATGAAGACAATGCAATTTTTCATATCAACTAAAGAAGGGGAAAAAAATAAAATATATCAAACTTTGGCAGGAAAAGAAAATACCTCATGTGTCTCTGTAACATTTGTTCAACATTCAGATGAATGTTCGTTGGACTTGGCCCATATCTCTGTAATCCCCATATATCGAATGTTCCTGGTTATTTTCTACTGGGAACATATACTAGATGCAAGAGAAAACGAATGCGGTGATGCCTTTTATTTGTATATCAAATTGTTTGGTGCAAAGTTCGATGGGTTCTGCTCTATGGAACCTTCTGGGAACTTTCTTGCAGCCTCTTTAAAGTATGGTTGGTTCTTGGTTATCTTATTTCTCTATCAATTTTTATACTGTGGAAATCCAACTGTTCAATTTTTAATGTACAAGAGGCTCTTAAAATTCAAATTGGTCGATGTTTTGGAATTTTTTCTTATTTGATGAACTTGCAAAATTAATATCCTGGAATAATTTGAAATCAATGAATATATATTGTGAAGAGTGCAATTGTTCTATCATATGAAAAAGAGGGCCTTAAAATTCAAATTGGTCCTTTTTATGCTTGCATTCATATAATTTAAAAAAAAAATTCTTTTGTTTGCTTCATTTTTTAAAAAATAAGCAATTTAACATCCTTTAATAATTTAATGTAATTCACTTGTACAATATCAATAGTTAATATTAATAATTTAGAATTTGAAAATACTGTTTTTAGATAATGTTAGATAGGATGAGCATGCCTAAAAAATTTCAATCTTGAACCCGCCAGATGTGGAGCTCGCAAGTCTGCCTGTCAATTTGTATATCGCGTAAGTCTAGGTGAAATTTGCAGAACACAGAACAAAAGAGGCTTAAATTTCAGCCCTCCAGGATGAGATCCCACGATCCAAAAGTGCCCAAGTATGGAACGAGGGATCTGCATATGCTATATAAAATGTCGCCCATACTTTCTATAAGTACATGTTTACTATGTATTGGTCGTTTGTCAGAAAACTTTTATATCAGTCGCCTGACTAGATTGTACAAACTTTCTCGTCTAATTAAATTCTGCAATATCAAAATTTAATATTAATAATTTAGTATTGAAAATAATATTTTTAGATATGTTAGATAGTCGATAGGGATTCGGATCTGTAAACAATGGCAAACTTGAACCCGATAGCCCTCAAGTCCATCTATCAATCTGTATATCGCGAAATCCTGAGTGTTATTTGGAGGACATAGAATAATGAAACAACAATGTTGAGCCAGTCAATTCACAGGTCTTCTTGTCAATTTTTATATTTCGGAATTATGAGAGGTATTTGTATAGTGCAGAACAATAGAGGCCCAATTTTCAGCCCTCCAACCCTAGAGCCCCCGATTAAAAAACATGGCTAAATATGGAATTCATATGGGATCGCTACAGGACAATAAAAGCACAATGTTTAGCCAACTAGCCCGAGTCTGCCCATCAATTAGTATATCTTGGAATTTTGGCTGCTATTTGTAGGGCACAAAATAATAAAACCTCAATTTTCAGCCCGCCACCCTACGAACCCGCGATCCAAAAAGTTCCTAAGTATGGAATAAGGAATGCACATATGCTCTATAAAATCTCATGTCCATACTTTATAAAAGTACATGTTTACTGTGTATTGCTCATTTGTCGGAAAACTTTTATATCAGTCAGTCCACCAAAATGGACAAACTTTGTCCTCTATTTAAATTCTGCAATATCAATATGTAATATTAATAATTTAGTATTGAAAATAATTTTTTTTTATATGTTGGATAGTTGATACTCAATAGATACCCAATTTTTAGCTTGCCAGGCCACGAACCCATGATCCAAAAAGTGCCCAAGTATGGAATGTGGGATCCGCATATGTTCTAGAACAATAAAAACGCAATGTTCATCCAAGCAGCCCGTAGGTCCTCCTATCAATCTATATATCACAGAAGTCTGGATGCTATTTGTAGGACATGGAACAATAGAGACTCTATTTCTATCCCATGAGGCTGCGAACCCGCGATCTAAAAAGTGCCTAATTATGGAATGAGGGATCCGCGTATGCTCTATAAAATCTCATGTCCATACTTTATATAGAGAGTTCTCTCCACAAGTTCGCCTATGAATTTGTATATCGTGGAAGTGTAGGTGGTATTTGTAGGACACAAAACAATAGATACTCAATTTTCATCCCCTTGTGTTGTGAACCCAAGATCCAAAAACTGCCCAAGTATGGAATGAGGGATTCACATATGTTATATAAAATCTCATGTCGATACTTTATACAAGTACACGTTTACTATGTATTTCCCATTTGTTGGAAAACTTTTATATCAGTCAGTCCACCAAAATGGACAAACTTTGTCCTCTGCTTAAACTCTGCAATATCAATATGTAATGTTAATAATTTAGTATTGAAAATAATGTTTTTTTATATGTTGGATAGTTATCCGGGATTTCCATCCCTAAACAATGGCAAATTTGAACCTGCCATCCCTCAATTCCATCTGTGAATCTGCATATCGTGAAAGTCCGAGTGTTATTTGGAAGACACGAAACAATGAAGGTGTAATGTTCAACCAGCCAGCCCGAGAGCCCCCAATAAAAAAAAGTGGCTAAATATGATCTATAAAATCTCATGTTCATACTTTATATAGAGAGTCATCTCCGCAAGCCCACCTATGAATTTGTATATCGTGTAAGTGTAGGTGCTATTTGTAAGTCACAGAACAATAGATACTCAATTTTCATCCCCACAGGCCGCGAACCCACGATCCAAAAAATTCCCAAGTATGGAATGAGGGATTCAAATATGTTCTATAAAATCTCATACCCATAATTTATAAAAGTACATGTTTACTATGTATTACTTGTTTGTCGGAAAACTTTTATATCAGTACCAAAATGGACAAACTTTGTCCTCTGCTTAAATTATGCAATATCAATATGTAATATTAATAATTTAGTATTGAAAATAATGTTTTTTTATATGTTGGATAGTTAATAGGTATTTCCATCCCTAAACAATGGAAAATTTGAACCTGCCAGCCCTTGAGTCCATCTGTGAATGTGCATATCGTGAAAGTCTGAGTGCTATTTGGAGGAAACAAAACAATAAAGGTGCAATGTTCAACTAGCCAGCCCGAGAGCCCCCGATCAAAAAAAGTGGTTAAAAATACAATGTTCAGCAACGCAGCCTACAAGTCCTCCTGCCAATTTGTATATCGCGGAAGTCTGGGTGGAATTTGTAGGACACGGAACAATAGAGACTCTATTTTCATCCCGCCAGGTCGTAAACCCGCGATCCAAAAAGTGCCTAAGTATGGAATGGGGGATCCACATATTCTCTGTAAAATATCATGCCCATACTTTACATAGAGACTAATGTCCACAAGTCTGCCTATTAATTTGTATATCACGGAAGTCTAGGTGTTATTTGTAGGATACAGAACAATAGATACTCAATTTTCAGCCCGTCAGGCCGCGAACTAGCGATCCAAAAAGTGCCCAAGTATGGAATGAGGGATCTGCATATGTTCTAGAATAATAAAAATGCAATGTTCAGCCAAGTAGCCCATAGGTCCTCTTGTCAATTTGTATATCGTGGAATTCTAGGTGCAATTTGTAGGATACGAAACAATAAAGACTTTATTTTCAGCCCGCCACGCTGTGAACTCACAATCCAAAAAGTGCCTAAGTATGGAATGAGGGATCTGCATATGCTCTATAAAATCTCATGTCCATACTTTATACAGAGAGTCATCTTCGCAAGTCGGCATGTTAATTTGTATATCGTGGAAGTGTAGGTGCTATTTGTAGGACACGATACAATAGATACTCAATTTTAAGCCCGCCAGGCTGCGAACCCGCCATCCAAAAACTACCTAAGTATGGAATGAGGGATTCACATATGTTATATAAAATCCCATGTCCATACTTTATAAAAGTACATGTTTACTATATATTGCTCATTTGTCGGAATAATTTTATATCACTCGACCAACCAGATTGTACAAACTTTATCGTCTAATTAAATTCTGCAATATCAATATTTAACAATAATAATTTACCGCAGGTGCACTTCTGAATTTGTATATCGTGGAATTGTGGGTGCTATTTGTAGATCATGGAACAATAAAGGCCCAATTTTTTGCCCAGCAACCCGAGAGCACCCGATCCAAAAAATGGCTAAATATGGAATTAATATGGAATCACCACGCGACAATAAAAGTGAAACATTCAACCAACCAACTTGCAAGTCCACCTGTCTATTTGTATATCGTAGACATGTGGGTGCTATTTGTAGGACACTGAACAATAGAGGCTCAAATTTCATCCCAACAGGGCGAGAACCCAGAATCAAAAAAGCTCATAGTATGGAATGGGGGATCCACATATTCTCTATAAAATCTTATGTCCATACTTCATAAAAGTATATGTCTACTATGTATTGTTCGTTTGTCGCAAAAATTTTAAATAACTCGCCCGACCAGATTGTATAAATTTTCTCGTCTAATAAAGCTCTGCAAGATCAATATGTAATATTAATAATTTAGTATTGAAAATAATGTTTTTAGATATGTTAGATAGTTGATAGCGATTTCCATCCCTAAAAAATGGAAATCTTGAGCCCTCCAGCCCTCGATTCCATCTATCAATATGTATATCGTGGAACTCCAAGTGCTATTTGGAGGACATGAAATAATGAAAGTGAAATATTGAGCCAGCCAACCCGCAGGTCCACTTGTCTATTTACAAATTCCGCGACATACAAATTGACGATCGATATCTGTCAGTGAGATGTAATATGACCATCAACCCTTCACATCTCACGGGTATATCTTCTATTGTTTTACTTTTGTAACCCACCCGACCACTTTCCATACTTTGTTATTTCTTGGAATCAATTTCGCCATCACCTCTTCCTTCGTACTTGTTTCCAAATATGCAATAATTAAGCTTTAATGCTAGTAGCCATGTTGTAGGAATCGTTCATATTGTCATTAATGTCCAAAAATCTGGAGAAGATTTGTCATTACTCTGAATTAAACTAAGATTTGTGCACAAGCATGCTATCCTTTCAGAGTATTCATTTGAAAGGCGATGGAATTATTTTTTTTGTGCACGAATGGGTTGGTCCTTCTAAGAAATTTCTAATTCTTAATATCTTTTCACTGTCACCACCACCTACGCACTTTTTTCTAATTATGTAATTAGTGAGTCGTCATGGTGACAACTCATTCTGCACGAACCATGGAGACTGTCATTGATCAGCGAAAGGCTTGAGGAGATATTCCATTGATACGCATTAAACCATAATTTATGGAGGGTTATATTATCCCTCCCTGATTTTCATTTCAAACATCGTCTCAAGAAAACGAAAATTCTTAATAGCTTCTGGAAGCAATTCTCTCCACACACAGTAAACACATTCGAGCATAATGGCCATAGGTTCCACTATTCTAGGGCATATTCTTACTATTCATCTCCCTCTGCCCAGGAGAAAATAAGGAGATGGTCCATTGGTACACCGAGAGATATATTTCAAGCCAAAAAATTCCATGGAAACCCTAGCTTCTTCGAGAACCTACCTGCTTACATTCATGGCTATTGTAGAAGTTGATGCCATGAATTTTGAGATGGAAGAAGATGATCTGATGGATGATGATATGACAATGGATGATGGAAATGCAAAGAATATTCCCACTCCTATGCCCTAATTGAAATCAACCACAAAGAAAGAAACTTTCGGGCTCGGTGATGACGGTTATGACAACACCAAAAGGAGTTTTAGGAAATAAACCGATGGTGAATGCAACAACCACTTTGTAGCATGAAAGTAGGAATTAAAGAGTTCCACATTTGTCTATTCTGGGTGGAAGAGTTTTACTGTAAAGAAATGATATGTTGATGCTCCCAGAGATATATTTCAAGCAAAAAAATAATTGATTAACATCCTCGGGAATCATGTCCAAAACTCTCATTGTTGTAAGGCATTTCCCTGCTAGTCATCTCCCTCTGCCTAGAATCGACTACTTTGGGCCTCTAGAATTGCAAGTGCATGTTGTGCTACTGAAGTTTTTGGACTATGCTAGCCCCGCAACCATTTTTTCCTTCTTCCTCAGGGGAATCTTGTGAAAAATAACAATTTCAGCACAGGATGATTCATCGAGGAGAAAATTGCAAAGATCTTTCATACTACAGATCCCGTGCCTATGCTTATCGCAGATACCTTCAATGTTTTGGCCCGAAGAACTGGGTCGCATTTCTAAGGATATATGTACAATAATCGATGTTTTTCTTATTCTTTTAAATGAATTTGCTATTAAAATTTTTTTTCCCTCAACTCTTCATTGTTGCCTCTTTTCTGGGTTTAACACATGTTCTAATTGGCATGGTTCAATGCTCTTGTACTTCTTTGATATTGTGTTTACTTAGCTTATATTTTCTAATATGGAACATATAACAATTATATGCCAATGTATTGTGTGAATCCACCAGATTTTTATGCAAACAAAAAATGGATTACATAATTTCAAACCAACATTCAATTCTATTCGTAATGCAGATAGAACATAGCAATACCAATGTACAATGTTACAACAAAATTGTTATTCTTGTTTCTAGACATGTAATTATTACGTTTTAATGCTAACAACCCATAATGCAAGAAGTTTAATACCTGAGTTAATATGTTGCACTCATGGAAGAGTGTATCAAGAACTCAATTACACTCACACATTCCAATAAAATCTAATCTTCAACAAAGAATTTGTTGACAATTAGTAGAAAATGAAGTTTAGTAGTTGAGTTAATATGTTACAGTCATGGAAGAATGTATCAAGAACATAGTTACATGCACACATTGCAATAAAATCTAATCTTCAATAACACATTTGCTGACAATTAGTAGAACATCATGGTTTTTAAACAATGGGGCCTCTTTGAAACCAATTCGTGCTTACGAAAATTGCCTTCTGCCTTTCTATTTTTCCACTCTTTTATTCCCTCTAGTTTCTCTTCCTGGTTACTTAATTGTTTTTCTCCCAAAAATGCCTTGCTCCATAGCTTCCCAGATTCACGCATTTCCAATGACTGCTTCTCCTTTCTTTAAAATTACCCTCTATTTTTCCCTATCCCACAACTGGCACCCAGAGATTCTTGATATACAAATCGATAGAGGGACTTCCACATTGGTCAGGTCAACATTTCTCAGCACGTGGGCGGTCTTGCGGGTTCACAACTGCACTCGTGCTCTTTTATCATGACATTATCCGAACGCTTCCCCATTCATACACATAAACTTCTCCTAACGCGAAATCCTGCCAAACGGTCTCTACATTGCACTTTTGTTGTTCCATGGCCTGCGAACATTATTGTCACTTCCCCGATATAAAAATTTGCAACCGTTCTTAGATTATGCCCTCTTCCGTATTACGGTCCACCTATCATGCCCTCTTCCATGGTGCACATTTTTTCACTGAAAACTTTCAAGAAATACAATTTAACCATGAGGTCCTCGCATATTTAGTGGAACTATTGTCACCACATTTTGAAGCTCGTATGTTTTCTTTCCATACTTCGCCATTTGTTCAAATTTCTTTGGTGGATCGTTGGTTTGGCAGGTTCAAGAAATATTCAGTTTGTAGTCATTGTTTCCTATGCTCACTCCCCTTTGGAATTAACAGTTGGCAATTATATATAAGATTTTGTTGATACACATGCAATTAGAAATTTCCCTATTCCATACTTAGCCACTTTGTTGGAATTACGCAAATATACAAACCGACCACTGAACTACCCCATCGTTATCTCTTCTGTTTTACACATTTTGCACTAAAAAAATTTGAAACATGAAATTTGACCATGCAACACTCAGTTGTCTTGACTATCCCCGTAACCCCTTTTTGAATCTCATCCGACCTCTTTTCATAGCTTGCCATTCTTTCCTTTCTCTCCGCCTTCTCCATCACCTTCACACTTGTCTATAATAAAAGAAAATAAAAAGTTATATATATATATATATATACATATCTTGTTTCTAAATATGGAATTATTGGCATTTAATTCTAATAGGTCATCATGCAGAAATCGTATAGATTGTCATTGATGGGTGAAAGGCTTCAGGACATCTCGTATTGATGCGCATTAAACCAAAATTTGTAAGGGGATTATATTATCCTTTACGAGTGTTCAATTCAAAATCATGAAATCTCATTCACACGGCATGGCCTTCGCTCGTTCATGAAAACTCCATTCCTTAATTTCTCTTCTCTGTACCCACCACCTTCGCATTTCTAAATATGAAATAAATAAACTTTACTGCTGACAGTTCATCATGCACGACCAATACAGATTGTCATTAATCAGCGAAAGGCTTGAGGAGATTTCCCATTCATAAGCATTTAACCACGATTTACCAAAAAAATACATTATTGGCTCTAACTATTCATTTAAACCATCATCTGCAGCGAAGCAACCTTCTTATAAACCTATGGCATCAGCTCGACAATAGTTCTGTGGAGATACAATGAACATATTTGGGCACAAGGACCANGATTTACCAAAAAAATACATTATTGGCTCTAACTATTCATTTAAACCATCATCTGCAGCGAAGCAACCTTCTTATAAACCTATGGCATCAGCTCGACAATAGTTCTGTGGAGATACAATGAACATATTTGGGCACAAGGACCAAAACTTCCACTAGTCTAGGGAATTTTCTTATTACTTAACCTCTGTCATAGAGAACCAAGTAATTTGGACCTTCAGGATTGTTCATGCAGGTTGTGTCCCTAAGGTTTTTGACCGTAAGGACCTGGTCCCTTGGTGCGCCGATAAATTTATTGCAGAAAAAATATTTATTCCACTGTAGGACTGCTCGTATGTTTCTTTGTCACCTCAGGTCTTCCTCTAGATGCTAAAATTGTCAGAGCCAACATTCACGTTTAGAGGAGAATATTGCAAAAAATCCCTAGAAAAGCATAGTAATGGATTAGACCTCTTGCCCGTTTTTCTGGAAAACCTGAATCTAGTTCCTGAAGATATTACAAGCATGCAGGTTAGTTCATTTAGAAATCCATTTCGTGAAATTTCTTGGATGTTTACAAGAATAATGGGATAGGAGTCCACAACTACTGTTTCCCACATGTCTCTTTATATTTTGTATTTCACAGTTAATGAACAAGCCATTTTTTATTAGGGCAAGTTAATTTCCCATGAAATATCTTCCCAATTTTGAAGCCACAAAAGGGAAAAGAAATTTTATATGTCATCCTATTTAGTTTTTGCAATAGCACATTCGTTTTGGTTTTCGCAACTGTCTCAGTCCAAGAATGTCAAATGCCAATCCCACTCAGTAACGTCCTGGTACCAAACCTTGTGGAAGCACAAGGATTCCCACTATTTTTATGAGGTTTTTAATGGCTTCCTATGTGGTTTCAAGGTTTTGTTGTTAGGAGAAGATGCTCCTCACATATCTAAACAGGAAACTAGTTTTTTGGATAAGAAGGGGACACTCGAACATTTGGATAATTACATTGTCATAAGAATTTTTTGCTCCACGGAACAAATTTCTCTCCTTCCATGTCACATTATAGACATAATGTTTGTTGCAGAAGTAGCATGTCAATACAACTACTCGTTCCATCTGTTCCAAAGGAAGAAAAAAAAAGCAATTCATTCCTCTGCCTTGGAAAATAGGGGAGTTTCTGTTGAAAAATGTCAACAAAATTGACTATTTCACAGTGGATTCTAGCATCTCCAACCTGATATATGTTGAAGACATAAACATATTCGACCCCTATGATATTTTTAGACAACATTTACAAATAGTTGCCCTCGATGATTGTTTTGTAAATAAACACCTGCCCAAAAACAGAGACAGTGGAGAAAACGGTCCTGCCTCTGATGTCGATGAGGTAAAGATAGTGAAAAGTTGTACTAAATTGTACACACAACAGGGGAAAGGCCCCAATGACAAGAGTGTTCAATCCACGAATACCACTCCAAAAAGTACTACATCTCAGAGCATCGCTCCAACAACCCATCATAGAAACAAAGAAACCTAGAGTTCTTCAAACGGAGGAGGATATAATGACCCTCCTCACTCTAAAATTGATAGTTCTCATAAGCTTCTAGTAGATAAGAAGAGAAAAAAAATGTTGGGCAGGCGGAAGAGTTGGAAATTCAAAGTGAGAACATGGAACTTGACACTGATCTAGATACCATGATCTGTTTCCTTGATCAGCCCAGATATGCCATCCACCATAGACATCCAATGGACATATCTGTTACTGAAAATTTTGACGAATATGAATCCTTCATGTTCCAGAGCGTTGTTATTGATAACCGGAACAAAAAATTGATAATTCAGGAAAAAAATGTTAAAAATAAGAAAGGCAAATCTCGTTCAGAGGTTGACGTTGCCAACATGCGGCCATCCCAAATATTTCAACTTCACACCGCGATTGGAGAATTACTTCATGATTCTATTAGAGGCATCGAGACCAAGAATTCTAGACTGAAGGAACGAATAAAGGAATTGGAAGACACTTTCATTCCTATGTCATTGCTTGTTGATCCTTTGGAAATAGCCATGCCTGGCACCCCTGCACCCAATGTAAATGCATCCTCTGCCCTGCTCGCATCCTATAAAGAATATGTGGAGAACAATATCAAAAAAAGAGTGGAACTAGTTACCGAGGCATGGAAAATATCACAAATCATCACTTCCCTTGGAAC
>ML787525.1:585014-609259 GCA_009831015.1 Picea engelmannii | reverse complement strand
TCTACTCTCTCAGCACAAAATTTTCCTCAAACACTCTAAATGTTCCTTTGACACCTCAAAAGTAGAGTACTTGGGTCATATTGTTGTCAAGGATGGTGTCTGGCTTAATCCTAAAAATATTGAAGCAATGAAGGATTGGCCTCGGCCCAAGACTATCAAATGATTGAGTGTTTTTTTGGGTTTAACATGTTATTATCACTAGTTTTTTTCAGAATTATGGGAATATTGCTGCCCCTCTCACTGCTCTCCTTAAAATTAATTCTTTCACTTAGACTCTAGTAGCGGATCACTATTTTCAAGATTTGAAGGCAACTATGTGTACTAATCCAGTCTTGGCCCTTCTTGATTTCACAAATAACTTTGTCATGGAATGTGATGCATCAGGCATAAGAATTGGAGAATCCCTTATGAAAGAATGTAGACCATTGGCCTTTACCAGCAAACAATTGTCAGAATGCCATTTGGGCCAATCAATCTATGAAAAGGAAATCTTGGCTATTATGCATGTAGTAGATATGTGGCACCCTTATCTCCTGGGGAAATGCTTCCAAATTAAGATAGATCATCAAATCCTAAAGAATTCTTTGGAGAAACAACCTTCCTCCCCAAAGCAACAAAAATGGGTAAATAAGCTCTTTGGTTATGATTATTAGATCATTTACAAGAAAATAAAATAAAATGTGGTTATTGGCACTTTTTCTAGGAAATATGAATATGAAGGCTCATTTTTCTCTCGCTCCTTCAATCTACCAGATTGGATACAAGATGTGCACCAAGAATGGCTGCATGACCCTAAAATCTCACATCTGATCCAACAATTGCAGGCCAACTCTCAAGTTTCCTTAGGGTACTCTTGGCATAATGATGAGCTTCGCTACAAAGTACATTTGTATTTAAGTAAGCAGTCACAACTTAAATCCATGGTGCTTTATGAGCCTCATGCTACTCCCACAACTGGGCATTCCTGGTTTACCAAAACTTATGACCGGGTCAAACCTTATTTCTTCTAGGATGGTATGAAAAAGGATGTTTGCACTTTTGTAGCAGAATGTGATGTTTTTCAACCCAACAAAGGTGTAACCATCAAACCTCCTCGCACACTCCAACTGCTTCTGATTCCACCCTCTATTTGAAGGGACATATCTATGGATTTTATTGAGGGATTACCTAAATCAAGAAATAAGTAAATCATCATGGTTTTTGTGGACCATCTTTCTAACTATGCTCATTTATGTTCTCTTCAACACCCATTTACTGCATCCACTGTGTCTCAACTTTTCATGGATTGTATATTCAAGCTTCATGAAATGCCTCATACTATTGTTTCTGATCAAGATCCCACTTTCACCAACAATTTGTGGAAATAATTGTTCACACTACAGGGCACCCAATTGCATCTCATCACCGCCTATCATCCCGAGACTAATGGTCAAACTAAAGTCATCAACAAGTGTTTGGAGACATATTTGAGGTGCTTTTCCTCTAAAAGGAAACATCATAGGGCTCAATGGTTACCATTATTTGAATGATGGTATAACACTTCTTACTATACAACTACTCGCTTGACTCCTTTTGAAGCAGTCTATGGCCAAAAACCACCTTTCGTTCTCTCCTACATCCCAACTGTAACGAAGGTCGAGGCGGTTGACCAAACGCTTACAGTTCACAAGGCTATTCTCCATACCCTCAACAAGAATTTGCTCATGGATCAAAATAGCATGAAACAACATGTTGATCAAGGTTGCTTAGAATGTCAATTTGTTGAAGGAGACTAGATATTTCTTCGAGTGCAACCTTATAAAAAAACTTCACTCACACATGAACATTGTCAAAAATTGGCACCCAAACTGTATGGTCCTTATATAGTTCTCAAGCACGTTGGACATGTGGCCTATCAGTTAGCTTTGCCTAGTCATTCTAATCTCCATCCTGTTTTTCATGTCTCGTGCTTAAAAAAGGTGGTTGGAACTAAGTGCCACACTCAAACCAACCTTCCCGAGTTGGATGAAGAAGGATCCATATGGTTCCATCCATAAGCAGTTTTCGACCAGCTAGAGTGTCGTCTTCATTAGCATACCATCAAGGAAGTATTAGTCTAGTGGAAAAATACAACTCAAGCATATGCCACCTCGGAGCCAGCTGACATTGTGTAGAAATTTCCTCATCTCAAGCCTTGAGGAAAAGGTTGATTTTAAGGGGGGGGGCATGTTAGGATCCTAACCTACCTAACTCATCAAGTGGGTAGAATAATATATTTCCATGTAAGAAAGGTCAATATTAATAATTCCTATCAATAAGGAGGAATACTTCAAATGTAAGAAAACCTAATTAAAGCTTCTGCTTCTAGAAGGATCTTCCTTTGGATTGTTCTTTTGGATAGATAGATTTAGTATAAATAGGAATAGTGGGTATAAGAAGTGGTGTATAAGAAGTGGTGTCTTGGATATTATTGTAATAGATATATGTCTTGGAACACATTTATTAAAATTATTAAAATAAATCTGCATATAGTCTTCCACATATATTAAATATGTTTCACCATAATCCATCCTTGATAAAAATAGTAAACCTACTATGACATTAAAGCTAATATCATTGTCAATTATAGGCAACTATGTGAGTTGCAAGGTTTTGCAAGGTTAATTAGGCCGAAAGGCGTACATCTATTGATAATGGGCAGATTTAATAGGGGTTTAGTGCTTAACAAGTTTTCTATGGATAGGATTAAATATGGCTGGAATATTCTTTATAGTCACACAAAATAAATGGCTTTGATTTCAATCATTAACTTCATCAATTTATGTGTTTACTTTTTTACATTTACCTAATCATATTTAAAAATTACTTTGATTGCCACGTAATGATTAGCAAAATTTAAAATATTAACACCAGATAAATAAATGAAAGCAACCATTTATTTGTTAATCAATAATAAAATTTAATAAATTCTTTACCAGCCGATACCTTTAGGCGTTCTCCAGCTGCAGCTGCTGTATTAGCGTCTGTGCTAGTTTTAGCCAAAAATCATGGCATAATATTCCTATTGGGATCTAAATTGGACTTAAGTATGATGGAATCTAGCAATCCTATTACAAATATTGTTAAAGTGTTCAACAATAAATTATGCAATGTTTAGAGATGGTATGATTACTATTTCTTAACAGGTCTATATGTAACCCGCAGTTTATCATTCTTTTCCTCATACGCCAACTCGAGTTCCTGTAACCTTTTCTTTAGTTTAAACGAACAGGCCATTGTGACCAGTGTGTTCGCATCGAAAGCCGCAACAGCCTCCTTTGGGAAACGACTAAGAAACTGTAACAAATACTCGAAATGCAATTTCAACAAATCATCTTCAAATAACTTGAGCAGAGCCAGACCCACTCGGAAAATAATCTTCACTCCCTCGTAGAGAAAAATGTCCCAGATCCTAACAACTAAACGAAGCGGCAAGTTCGCAGAGAAAGCAGTCACGAACCAGCTGCTTGCATACATCGCCGGCATGATCCCTTGCTCCATAAAATGCCTAGCTAGTTTAGGTAGCTGCTCCTTCACAAGCATTTCGAACTGAAAGAAGTATTGGTGGAGTAGATGCAGGCCTTCCAAATATACACCTCGGATCCGCTTCTTCCCTCCGCCTTTGAGCAATCCAGCCATCACCCAAAACGCTTGCTCCTCATTCATGTAAAGCAGAGGCATGGCCGCTATAAAATTCATCCCCTGCGTATACCCCAGATCTGTGTCGTACACAGAATAGGCCTTCAACACATTGTGCAGACACCTTTGCCCGGCACCGCCTTTCGTTTGAAATAATCCTTCTGATTGCAATGTGCGATGGAGATCTTGAACGATAAGATTCTCAACTTTTAAATTTCTGGGCGTTTCGTTGGATAGGAGCAGCGAGTAAACTCCTGGGTTGGCCAGCAGAAGGTAGCGGCCGCCTGAAATGACTTGCCAAACAAGACTTCTCGTCGAATTTGTAAGGCCGTGTCTGATACGCTTTTTAACTTCTCGTCGGCTCCTTTTCACGCATAGATTCCAATCCAGAAGTGTTGTCAACCATCGGATGGCAGGGCTCTCATCCTCTCTTTCATCGTCGTTGTACGGCTCCGACAACGTTCCCGTGGAGTTTTGTGCAACGAGTTTAATATCGTTACCTTCTTCAGAATTACCATCCAGTGCCCTCAACGATCGAATGGCAGGGTTCTCGCCCACTCTTTCATCGTTGTCATACTGGTCAGACAACGTTCCCGTGGAGTTTGGTTTAACGAGTTTAATATCGTTATCTTCTTCAGAATTACCATCCAGTGTCCTCAACCATCGAATGGCAGGGTTCTCACCCTCTCTTTCATCGTTGTCATACTGATCCGACAACGTTCCCGTGGAGTTTTGTGCAACGAGTTTAACATCGTTATCTTCTTCAGAATTATCATCCAGTGTCCTCAACCATCGAATGGCAGGGGTCTCACCCTCTCCATCGTCGTCATACTTGTCAGACAACGTCCCCGTGGAGTTTTGTGCAACGAGTTTATTGCCGTTATCTTCTTCAGAATTCCAGTCCAGTTTCGTTAACCATCGGATGGCAGGGCTCTCACCCTCTCTTTCATCGTCGTTATACTGATCCGACAACGTTCCCGTGGAGTTTTGTGCAACCAGTTTAATATAGTTCTCTGCTTCAAACTGGACATTGGCTCGTTTTCTGTCCGTTACAGACATTTGACGGCAATCACAGTAGCAAGTGTCCGGGAGTGCGAACGATCTTTAAACGGGAGAGATGTTTGGTAATGTTTGGTGTATGAATCAAACTGGGTGGACATTATATTCGAAAGAGAGAGGCGCGCTTCGAATTAGCGCAAAGGTTGTGATGATTGATTGGAAGTTAATGATTGAAATCACAGCCATTTATTTTGTGTGACTACTAAGAATATTCCAGTCATATTTAATCATGTCCATAAAAAACTTATTAAGCACTAAACCCCTATTAAATCTGTCAATAGGTGTACGCCTTTCAGCGTAATAATCATTTAGGTTAAGCAAATTTGTATGAAATGGCCTTTACATTCGTTCATTTAAAGCCTGATTTAAAAAAAAAAAACCATTAATTTAAAGCATGATTTGAAAAAATAAAAATTTACATTCATCGTAAATGCAAAAAATTTGCATGGATGGTGACAGCTTGAATTTGAATTTCTGGGGAGCGTATATTAGTAACTGCACTTACACTCATCCACCAAAACTGAGAAGAACAAACCCTAACTTAACCGCAACGGTACAATAAACTTACAAGATTTGTCAAAATTCTACTTAATATGACTTGCATCATGTCAACTCTGCTAATGTTTTAGAGTTACCTTCTTGTTGATAATGACAAAGTCGATATATCAAGGGAAAATGTTAGTTTTAAAAATGGTGGTATATTACTTTCGCGTGTTGTCCTCCTTCATCAGTCTTTCTTTTCGCATCAATCTGTTTCCTACAATGACGGTTCACCATCGTTAATTACGTGGATAGGCGTCCGTCACAATTGATTTCATTAATAGTTGATCTGGTATGAAGCATGGTTTGTGCACGTCAGTGGGATTTGAACTTGGGTGCATTCATAAATAGAGAAAATATATTACATATTTTCTTTATTAATGCCTCCACCTTCATTTTGGGGTTTCAGTGGACTTGAGTTTTATTCAAGTAACGTCAACTAGTTACCAATTCTCTTAAATTTAAAAAATAATTGATTCTTTAACTTCACATTTACTAAAATATGATTAAAAAATTATTTGTTATTATATTTATGTTTTTATCTTTTCACATTTATTTAAATATCATTAAAAAATTACTTGTTAGTCTAGACATTGCCACATTATCTATTAAATATGGTGTTATACAGATTAATCAAATCTTTTAACAGCTGCTATGGATTTTCACATGTCTTGGGGATGACTATTTATATATTAATAAATAATTAATACATTAATAATAGATTAATATATGAATTATGTGTGGAACATAATAAGCAAGCATAGAGCTCAAGAAACAACAAGATAGGGTTTGACATTTACGGTCTCAACACTGTACATAATGGTTACCAAAGGGGGCGAGAATGACACCCCATCATACAAGAAGGTAGTGGTGGACAGGTGGAAAGGCCCACGAGGCGTTGGTTTCAAAGAACCACTAATGAGCACCTCAGGATCAAGATCGAAAAAGAAGTAGGAGAGCAATCCACAAAAAAGGGATTGTGTGGGCGAGAAAGCCAGAGAAATCTAGAAGGTTGCGCAAGAACTAGCAAACCCTAGTGGGGTAGATGGGCGCAACCCATGTAGACCTAAAACGTGAGTGATACCCAAGGTGATACTAGAATACCCACAAATCAAACTCTATGAGGACTAGATGAAGACGCATGCACTAATCTACAAGTTCATGGGGTTGTGGCCCATAAAAAGAACGCTCTCAAACTGGATTAAATGTCAATGGAAGCCAAGTGGAGAAGTGGATCTCCACCTGGGTTCGAAAGGGTTCTTCACAACAGTCTTCATGAACTTGGAGGACAAGGACAAAGTCTTTGAAGGAGGGGCATACTTCTCCCTCAGTAGGGTTGTACATGCGGTCGTGGAAGGGAAAAATCTCCCTAGAGAAAGAAACCTTTAAAAACATCCCAATGTGGTTGCGGTTTTACTCCTTACTGCTAGACTACTGGTTTTCATCCACCTTCAAACCAATCAGGAACAAACTTGGAAAATATGTTAAGACATTGGAAGAAACCCTAAAAGGGAGATATACATCCAATGCAAGGATATGCATAGAAATGGATGTGTCGGGGGCACTCCCAGAAGCCATAAGCCTAGAATTCAGGGATGAGGAATGAATACAAAGCATCGATTACAAGAATATCCCATTTAGATAAATAATATGCCATGAACATGGACACTTAATCAGAGAATGTTCGCTGAATAAAAAACAGGAAACGAAAAACACCAAAGAACAATAGGATGAGGACGGGTTTGTAAAACCGAACCATAGAAATAGAGAAAACAAGAAACCAAGAAAAGCCCCAACATAAAGCAACTCGTAAGCCATGACTAGACGACAAGGACGGGACATGGCTAACCAAGGAGAAAAGGAGGGAAGGAAAAGACAAAAGCTAGAGTAGCTAGGGAGAAAGCAACTAAGGAGAACCTCAATATTCTAGGCAATAAGGGAGAACATGGAGGTAGTGCAAGTCCGATGGAAGGAGGAATCAAAGATGCCAACACCCCAATGCAAGAGGCATACAAAGATTCAGAGATGACGCCAAGCAAGGTAGGCACGAAAGATCCTGATCTCAGAGACATTGTGGAAAGGGAAGGAATAGATCTCCCGAACATCTTGGAGAAATGGAAAAAGAAGGGAGTAGACAATTTACCAGTTGAGCAACTAGATCATATCCAATTCCTTTTCCTACTAAGGGAGGAAGCAAAATCCAGAGGGATCAAGCATATGCACGGCGAGATAGGACACTTGTGAATCAAATAAGGCGAGGGAAACCCACAACATTCACCCAAGCAGACAAGGCAAAAGAAAGGCAAGAAATCAAAGAACGTATCCCTACAAGAACTCAGAGCCCTGCTAATAAATTCAGGTAAGATCAAAAATCTCTTTCCCAAGTCCCACCCACATGTTTAAATGAAGATTATAACATGGAATATAACATGCCTAAACATCCCATGAAAGAAAATAATCCTTCAAAATAGACCGAGGAAAGAACAACATGACCTTTGTTTCATTCAAGAGACAAAATTCACTATATACAGAATGGAAACAATGAGTAAAAAACATTGGAGAAAGTACCAGAGGCTAGTTGTCAAAGGCCAACAGATGGTAGGCGATATACTCACCTTATGGAACCCACAATCACTAAACCTACTAGCAGTTGAATATACGAGACACACAATCTCGATTAACATGCAAATTATGGGTAACATCGAGACAATTCTATGCACCAATCTATATGGTCCCTAAAGGTTGGAGTAAAAAAGGAGAATGCTCATAGACCTAGAAAATATAAAGGCCAGATACCGCAACCTCCACTAGATCCTAGCAGGGGACTTAAACATTATCACAACACTTGTGGAAAAAAAATGGGGCACGAGGAGACTGGATAGAGATGCAGAGGAATTCTCAGCCTTCATTGATACAATGGAGATGGTAGACATCAGAACCAACAATGGCTAGTTCACCTGGAATAAAAAACTAAGCAATCACTACCGAGTAGCTACAAGGCTAGATAGATTCCTGGTGTCGGAATCCATCATTCTATAGGGACTAACCTTAGAGTGAAACATCTTGGCATGGGGGGGTTAAGACCATTGTCCAGTCCAATTGGAAGAAAACTTCCAAACAACTGTGAAGAACATACCTTTTAGATTTGAGAATTTTTTTATAGAACATCCCACCTTCAAGAAGCACATCAACCAATGGTGGCGGGAGGAATTACCGAATCAAGGGACAAGGATGTTCAAACTTTATAAGAGACTCAATTACATCAAACAAAAACTCAAATAGTGAAACAAGGAAATATTTGGGAACATAAACCAAGAAAAAAAATATATCGAGGTTGAAATGTGGATACTCGAGGAACTCTGCATAGACGAGGGTTACAAATAGGATTAGAAAAGAGAAGAGATCCAAATAACCTAGGAATGGGAAACAAGATGCCAGCAGGAAGAAACTCTCTCGCACCATAAATCCAGAATCAGGTGGCTAAAGGAAGGGGAGAGGAATTCCAAGTTTTTAGAACAACCATCTCAATAAGAACCCACAACAATATCATGAAGATTAGGGATCAAGATGGGATCGAAAGAGAATCTCATAAGGAAATTGAAAATACACTGGTTAATCACTTCAAGGGAATAGCCCAGGAACCCAACCAAGACAGAATTGAGCCCATACAAAGGATAACTTAGCACATCCCGAGGCTAGTCACAGAGGAACAAAAGATCAATCTAAACAAATCCATAACAAAGGAGGAAATCGACCAAGTGGTCCAAGAAATTCCCAATGGAAAGTCCCTAGGCCCAAACGGCTTCAGAGTGTAATTTTTCAAAGCCTCCTCAGAAGTGGTTAAACATCATATTTATGTGGTGGTGGAAGAATCCAAACGTTCGGCCTACATCTTGAAAGCGTGAAATGCCACAATGATCACTCTAATCCCAAAATAAAATGAAGCAAGGACCTCATATCTCTATAGGCCGATAGCTTTATGCAATGTTGTTTACAAGATAATCTCCAAAGTCATAGCCATTTTACTGAAACCACTCCTACCCACACTGATTTCATAGGAGAAGGCAGATTTCATAGAAGGAAGAAAAATACTGGATAACATCATCCATGCCCATGAACTTATACAGACGCTAAAAAGCCAAAGGAGAGGGGGGGTGATAATCCAACTTGACCTAGCGAAGGCTTACGACAAGATTCACTGGCACTATATGGCCAAAATGCAGGAAGCCTTTGGGTTTGAACAACATTGGATCAACTGGATTGTCAATCTAGTCTCAACAACAAGCTACTCTCTCCTAATTAATGGAGACCCATAAAAACACTTCTGGCCTTCGAGAGGCATGAGAGAAGGTGACCCGTTGTCCCCATTCCTAATTATTCTAATGATGGAAGGGCTCAGTAGATGTATAAAAAGTGAAACTACAGCAAGGGAACTAAAATGAATCAAACCCTTTGAAGATTGTCCAACCTCCACACACCAAGAGTTCGTTGATGACACCCTACTCCATGGCACACCCATGATCAAGGAAGAAAAAACCTATAAAAGAATATTCAAAGACTTTGTGGAAGTCTTATGGGTGGTGATCAACCACTCCAAATCCATGATCTATTTATTCAACACTAATCCTGCAATCCAAAGAAACCTAGCCAACATTCTGGGGTTTGAACGCAAAATGCTCCCAACAAAATACTTGGGAATTCCCGTGATGGACCAAGCCTGCAAAATGGCAATGTCGGAAGGAGTGATCAAAAAACTAGAGGAGAAGGTAAAAAAATGTACTTACAGAGCCCTCAACCTGGAAGGGAGGCTTATCCTCACCAAAGAAGTCCTACAAGAAATTTTAACATATATGATGTCAGTGTTCCCTGCTCCCAAAGGAATACTTCAAAAGATAAGAGCCATTCAAAGAGATTTCCTATGACAACGTGCTGAAAATAAAAGTAAATGGGCCCTGGTAGCTTGGGAGATGGTTTGTCAAACAAAAGGCAAAGGAAGCCTGGGGTTACAAGACCCATAGGTAACCAACGAAGCCTACGGAGAAAAACTCTGGTGGAGATGGGTGAAGAACAAATTAGTCCCATGGGCAAACCTCTCGAAGGCCATGTATGCCCCGAACATCAATGATCAAGACCAAATTAGACTCATGGGCACAAGAGAGGGATCAACCATTTTGAATCTCTCCCGACACAACAAGATCTGGATTTATAAATACAGCTTCTAGGAAGTCAGAAATGGTCAAATTGTCAGATTTTGCGAGGACGCGTGGCAATAGGAACCCATAATAGAAATTTTGAACAGAGAAGAGCTCCAACAGGAAATGAATGCCTAAGGAAAAACAAAAATCCATCACTACTGGAAGCCAAGAAATCATAGCGACATATGGACAACCTGGGACAAACTCAATCCACAAAATAGAGACTGTGTCGCAACTCTAGTGAAAGAGGTGGAAGAGGAATTGGGGAAAAGGAAAATTGCAATCATAGAGGATGAGGACCAATTAAGGTGGGGTAGGGAAAATGGTGGGGAATTCAACTTAAAATAAGCATGGTTTTACATTGCAGACCAGGATCAAGAGGACCCGACACAACAGAGGGGAAAGATCTAGAGCAACCCCCAATGGCCAAAAATCAAAATGTTGAAATGGTTAGTCCTCCACAACTGAATTCTAACCTGGGAAAACCTAAGGAAAAGGGGTTATATAGGCCCTTCTCATTGCCACCTATGTCAAGATAAGGAGAAAACAACCAATCACCTTCTCGATGAGTGCAGTTACACAATACAGCTATGGGATTGGGCAACAAACATCTACCACGAGTCCAATATAAACTGGGGCAACATCAATGCAACCATCAACAATTGGAATGAGAGCTACAATGAAAATTAAAAGGTGAACCTCTTTTGCAACTTAACATCGGGGATGATCATCTAATAAATATGGAAGGACAGGAATCAATGCATCTTTAGGAATGAAATCCTATTGGAAGGAAAGCTCAAGGATGCAATTATCTCACAAATACGAGAAAAAGTGCAGAGCCGCAACTACAAGAAGGAAACCACACAACTCACATATCAAGACTCTTGCATCCTAGATTTTTTTCACCTAAAATATGGGCGCAACAACACAATGGTGGGGCGGGTTCCGCAACTCCAACTAGGAGACCGCAACTAGACCCCCCCTCCAGTAGGGTTCCTCAAATTAAATTTTGATGGGCTGGAAAAATGAAACCCAAGAGTGGAAGGGATGGTAGAGGTGATTAGAGATAGTGGTGGTAACATCATATGACTATATTCTATGAGTATGGGAAACTCAACCAGCAATGCAATGGAATTTGGAGTCTTGGAGCTTGGCCTTGAAATCCTAAGGCACAAAAGAATGAAAAACACTATCGTGTTAAGCGACTCCACCCTGGAAATCAATACGATGAAGAGACTCGAGAATGGTATTAGAGTGGGCATGTTTCAGAGACACTGGTGCCTGGTTTTTTCTATACAGAAAATAGAGGAGTATATAAAAATTATGAACACAATGGAGTTGCATTCAATCTACAGGTGAGAGAATGGCCTGATGGATAGACTAGCCAATGAGGGGGTTGGCAAGGAAGGTTCAAAACTAAACACAACCTTGATCATCCTCCCGAATGACCAAGTCGGAACAGACTGCATCCACCTAGCAACAAAAGATAGTGAAGGAAGTTTAAGAAAGGAAGGTAACATCGAGAAGGGAAGTTCAAGGCCTGGCGACATGCAAGTAGGACCTAGGAATGATATGACTTTCGAGCACTCGATCGCCAATGACCATGCAATATCAACATAAACAACCATCAGGGGTATGCGAACAAGACCCTTGTGACAAAAACAAGTGCAGGGAAAGCACATGGGAAGGTACAAATGTCAAACTGCATGAAACAAGTGATGTAAGGCATGAGGTAGTGACATGGTTCAGAATCGATCCTTCAGGAAAAAGTATGGGTATGAAGAGTAGCACATTAGTATCTCAAGAAAGGTGGGGCAAGGATCCACACAAGGACAAAGGACGAGTCATAATGATCATACAAACCACCATCGAGAAAAAGGACCAGAGGGATCACCACTACTGACAAGCCATGATTAGAAGGACAAGATTGCAGCACGAGACGATCAATACAAGGAAAGACAACAAGAATAACCACAATTAGAAGGAGCGCAACTGTAGGGGATACCACATGATACAAGGGAAGGGAAAGGAAGAATCCCTGTGAAGTGAGGTACAGGCTGAGTAACCAACAAAGGAGTTGTGATAGAGCAAACAAAATGGTGAGAATGAAGTGCATGCACAGGAAAAGGAATCCCCTTGGAAAGGATGTTCTCAATAGTCCATGACAGGTGTCAATAATGGAGCAGGCAGACAAATATGCAGAGGGAACCTTCCAAACTCTGGTTGCGCCAAAATGAAAAGTGGCAATCACCCACTGGGAAAAGGAAATCAAAGAAGAACACAAAGGAAAATCTTGGGGTGCACTGGCATAGGAAGTGGATTGAGTAATTGATCTCGGGGCCACGCAGCCCAGGGAAAAACTCTACCATAAAACAATGGAGATGGTGTGGCTAACTAATATGATGATCGACAAAGTGAGTTTGGAAATGGCAGAATCTAGACGGGAGGATAACATGGATCACAAGAAAATGTAGGATGAAATCCTGAGTCGCCTCAGTAGCCTAGAAACTATTACCAAACTGTTAGTTGAGGTTGAGAAGGATCAGAAATCCAATATGGAGCAGTTAGCTGCTCAATTTGACCTCTATCTATGTTATTTCCATCACATCGACATCATACTAGCTAATGGACACAGAGCACCAACCCACATTAGGAATACTTGCATGATCTCTGAGAAGGAGGATAACTAGAACCAGGGAGATGACGAGAAGAAACACATTATTATCTTGGACGAGTGAATGGTTAGTTGAATGGTTAGTTCGTCCACTAGCCTCCCGAGCCTAGTGCAAAGTCTCTGCATCTGGTTTTTTTATGTTTATGTTGATTTTCCTTTTCAAACTCGATATGGTGGGACTGGCCTGGTTTCCCTGGTGGCAGAGAAATCCCACCCCTTGTATATATCAGTAAGCATAACTCGAGAACCCGTGGTCTAGTTTCCTACTAGGCAGGCCACAAGGCCCCCCTTTTTTTGTATCATAATATTTTAGGAGTAATACAACTTCTTACACTCACTCACACAAAAAAAGAAAAGATTAATATATGAATTAATATTTAATTATTAATTAACAATAAATTAATATATTGCTAAAATATTAATACACTAATAAAGTAATACACTAATAATACATTATATATATTAATAAATACATTACTAAAGTATTCATACATTAAAAAAAGTAAAAAAGTATTGATAGGCTAATAAATAATACATTAATAAAGTAGTAAACATGTAGATTAATGTATTTAATAATACATTATTATATTACTATAATGTATAAATTAAAGTAATAATACATTAATCTATAAAGTAACATATTAAACTATTAATACATTAATAATGTAATAATACATTAAAATATAAATTGATTGATTGATACATTAATAATGTAATGTATTAATACACTATTAATTAATTTATATAGTAATACATTATAAATTAATACATTGTTAAAGTATTAATACACTAATAAAGTATTATATTAAATATACCAACAAATACATTAAATAATACCTTGCTAAAGTTTAGTATGTTAATAACTTATTAATATACTAATAATTTAATATATTAGTAAAGAAGTGATACATTCAAATTAATGTATTTAGTAAGATATTATTAAAATATTAATACATTAACAATACATTACTACATAAAAGTAATGTGATATATAAATTAAAGTATTAATAGATTAATAATGTAATGTATTAGTTAATTAATATCACATTTAAAATATGAATACAGTAACAATACCTGATTATATTACTGTAATCTAATGTATATATTAAAGTATTATTAGAGTAACAATGTAATGTATTAATTAATTAATACATTAATATATTGCTAACTATGAATACACTTATCCCATATGGGGTGACACTTGGCAAGAGGGGGACAATTGGTAGGGACAGATGGCGGGGGGAGTTCATGTCCCAAGCCGCCACCCTCGAAGTATTTACTCTCCATGGCACACACCATGAGGGGAGTTAACTCAGTATTCCTAGAGGAGCTCTCGGACGAGAGTTCTAGCTAGGCCACCGATACGAGTCACCTATATCAATCCTATCAGCCTTCAATTGTGATGGGAGAGGCATCAATGCCTCCCACAAGCGATAAAGATGACCAAGGTGTGCATCTCTTCCTATTTTTTGCATGCTATCATTTCTGCACAGTGCTCCTCAATCCTCTTGGCTTCACATCTTGCACTCTGTGTGTCCTCCGGGATTTCTTTGGCCAACACCATCCCCACATCCCCCTCGCATCTGCCCCACCCCCTGGTTCTTCCCACCATGCACGGAGAGCGAGGAAAGCCCAGGCGGGGCACTAGGAACAAGAATGCCATCAACCGAGACAACCGATTCATAGCCTCTCAACGAGCTTTACTTGACCATTTTAACCGCACCCATAGACAAACAAAAAGCACTTAGACGACCCTACGCACTCCAAAAATGAAGACCCCACCACCCTTGCTCTAGACTCAGACTTCCTTGCACATTCCAAAAACGAAGACCCTGTCCCCCACAATACACTATCCACCACCACCTCAACATTTTCCAGCTAGCACTTTCAAGGAAGAGGCACCTCAGTGCCTCAACATTGTCAAAGAAGAGGCACCACCTCCAGTTCGACATCCAGGCCCAAATTTGGTGAACATAGGGCCATCTCCAGCTACGCAACCAGGCTTGAGCTTGGTGAACATGACAGGGCCACCCTCTAAGGCACGCCTCCTTGCGGCTACAAGACTTTTTACCCCCCCCCCCNAGGGGAACGGAGGCTACATCATGGAGGAGTAAATCCCTCCAAGCTGGCAGCTGGAAAATGGAGGGGAGGGCCCAATTGCAGCAAAAGACACACACAGAGACGGAGGAGAGGAGGGCTCACACTTTGCCTATCATCTCAGAAAAGAGCATCTTGAGCTCCTTTTTGACATCCGGTAGCGGCACGATGAATAGGTGCATGGCCAAAGGACAATCAATTAGCGATTGTATTTGTTGTTTGAGTCATTCTCAAAAACCCCAATGCAAGCCCGATGCCCCACTTGCAAGAATAATTTCATCCCGACATACACCTCTCATGGACATCCAGGTTCCCCTATGTCTTGATGCGGCCCACCCTCGATTCCGGTTTTTTGTCAATTTCAGTTTTAGAATGGATAGCGATTTAATCATCACTCTTTTTTACATTTATGTAATTATCTTAGTAATGGTGGCTTGAATGAAGCTAGCCCTAGGCTAGTTAGATGGAACACGGTTCCTGTTGAAACCTTCATCTCTCTGCACAATTTTTGTAAACTACATCTCAGCCATGATAGACATATCATCGCTTGGAGCTACCTGTTCTGATTTACCTTATATGGCAGAATAGGTGGCTGAGAAATGAAGCACAATTGTACACTCGTGATATAATATAAGTTCCTTCTTTTATTTACAAAAAAAAAAAAAAGTATGAATACACTTATAAAGTCATACATAATAATATATTATTAAAGTAATAATACATTGTTACATAGATGGTTGACTATAATTATGGTTTCTTATAGTCATGGCTATGAGCAACAATAACAAAATAATGTATACAATGTATTAATTTAATTAATTATTACGTTAATACATTTTTAATAAAAACATTACTAAAACATTAATACATTAAAGTATTAATTAACATTAGTATATAAAGTAATACATTGCTAAATTATTAATACATAGAAAAAATGTTAATAAAGTAGTAATACATTGATCTTAATGACTTTAGTAATACATTAATAAAGTATTAATGCATAATTACATTAATGGAATGAAAAATTAATGTATTAATACATTAATGTATAATGTAACATATTAAATTATTAATACATTAATAAATACATTATTGAAGTATTAATACCTTAATAAAAACATTATTAAAGTAGTAATACATTAATAATACATTATTAAAGTATTGATACATTAATACATTAATTGAAAATGAACCTAGTTTCTTATGGTTGACCATGACCATGGTTAACTTTGGTAAACCTTGGTTGAGTTTCGGAAGGAAAGGTTCACTATGGTTGATCATGGTTGTCCCTCACCATGGTTGACTATGGTTGACCATGACCATGGCTGGTCATGGCTAGCTATGGTTTGATCGGGGTTTATTATGGTTTACCATGCCCATGGATGACCTTTCTTAACCATGTCGATGTGATTATGGTGGTCCAAGTTGATTATGTTTAACCATAGTTTACTATGGCACTACTGCATTACTATCTTGATCATGTTTTTTTCATCACATTGAGACATAAAGTTTTGTTCATTACATTGCAACATCAATTTTTGTTTTTCACATTGTGACATAATCTTTTGTTCATCACATCATATCGTAAATTTATGGTCATCAAATTATGATGAATGATTTTCTTTTTGTCACATTATGGTGTTGGAAAGGGTTTATCATAGTCCAATAGTGGGTTATATTTGTCACATTGTGACATCAAGAAATTCTTGTCTCTTCACAATGTTGGTTTATGTTTGTCACATTGACACATTGGGTTCTATACATCACATTTCCACAATGAGTTGTGTTCGTTCCAATGCGACGTTCAAAAATTTCTCTCGAAAGGTGATGCTAGGATATGTGCCTCACATTAGAATGTGAGGACATGTTCATAACATTGTCATGACAGGGTTATGTCTACCACATTACGATGTCCAATTATGTTTGTCACATTGTTATGAGAGGGATATGTTCATCAAATTCTGACGTTTGTATTGAGAGGTCTATGTTCATCACATTGTGATGACAAATTAATTTTGGCACATTACGATAGTAGAGCTATGTTCATCACATTGGGACATTTTTATATGTTAGTCACTTTACAACATCAAGGCTATGTTCATCACACTATGAGGTCAATTTAAGTTTGACATATTGCGATGAGAGTGCTATGTTCATCACATTGTGATGTCAATTTAAGTTAGACAGATTGATATGCAAGTGTTATGTTCATCACATTGGGACATCAATATTTTTTTTTGACATTACGACGTTACTATGTTTGTGACAACAAGGCTATGTTCGACACATTGTGCCAATACGACAATGTTTGTCACATTGCCATGTATGTTTATGCTTGTCACATTGTGATGATAGGGTTATGTTAATCACATTGCGATGTTAGGAAATGTTCGTCTCATTGTAATGTTGTTCTATGTTTGTCACATTGCCGCATTGGGTTCTATAACTCACACTGCGACAATGTTTTATGTTTGGTCCATTATGACGTTTAGAATTTTTTGTCAAAATGCAATGTTAGAATATGTGTGTCACATTGCAACGTGAGGACATGTTTGTCGCATTTCTAGGAGAAGGCAATGTTCGAAACATTACAACATCCATTTATGTTTCTCACATTGTGATGAGAGGGCTATGTTTGTCAGATTGCGATGCTTGTAAATATTTTTCACTTTGTGATGGGAAGGTTATGTTCATCACATTGTGACATTAGTTCAAGTTCATAACATAGTCACGACATGACTATGTTCATTACATTAAGATGCTTGTATATGTTAGTCAATTTGCGACAAAAAATCTATGTTCATCACATTATGATGTCAATTTAAGTTTGGCACATTGTGACATAGGGCTATGTTCATCACATCACGATATATTTATATGTTCGTCACATTAAAATGTTACTATTTTTGGGATGAATGGGAAATGTTTGACAGATTGTGAAAATAAGGGTATGTTTGTCACAATTGGATGTATATTTTTGTTCCTCACATTACGATGACACAGATATCTCCATTACATTGGAATGTTTCTATGTTTATAAGATATCTCCATCACATGGTTATGTTCATCACATTGCAACATTAGGAAATGTTCGTCTCATCGTAATGTTGTTCTATGTTTGTCACATTGCCGCATTGGGCTCTATAACTCACATTGCGACAATGTTTTATGTTCGGTCCATTATGACGTTTAGAATTTTTTGTCAAAATGCAATGTTAGAATATGTGCATCACATTGCAATGTGAGGACATGTTCATCGCATTTCTATGACAAGGCAATATTCAAAACATTACAACATCCATTTATGTTTCTCACATTGTGATGAGAGGGCTATGTTTGTCAGATTGCGATGCTTGTAAATGTTTCTCACTTTGTGATGGGAAGGTTATGTTCATCACATTGTGACATCAATTCAAGTTCATAACATAGTCACGACATGACTATGTTCATTACATTGAGATGCTTGTAGATGTTAGTCAATTTGCGACAACAAATCTATGTTCATCACATTGTGATGTCAATTTAAGTTTGGCACATTGTTGCATAGGGCTATGTTCATCACATCACAACATATTTATATGTTTGTCACATTAAAATGTTACTATTTTTGGGATGAATGAGAAATGTTTGACAAATTGTGACAATAAGGGTATGTTCGTCACAATTGGATGTATATTTTTGTTCCTCACATTACGATGACACAGATATCTCCATCACATTGCAATGTTTCTATGTTTATAAGATAACAATGTTACTATGTTCGACACATTCCAATGTTTGGAATTCTTTGTCACATTGTTACATAGGGATATGTGCATCACATTGCATTATGTTCATTCCATTGCGTCGTTTAAAAATTATTGTCAAAAGGCGATGTTAGGATATGTGTGTCACATTGAAATGTGAGGAGATATTTGTCACATTGCGAGAATAGAGATATGTTTTCCACATTACAATGTCGAGTTATGTTTTTCACATTGCAATGAGAAGGATATGTTAATCAAATTACGACGAAAAGGCTATGTTCATCACATTGTAACGTCAAATTAAGTTTTTCATATTACGACAATAGGGCTATGTTCATCACGTTGCAATAATTGTATATGTTAGTCTCTTTGTGACAACAAGGCTATGTTCATCACATTGTGACATCAATTAAATTTCATCACATTGTGATGATAGTTTTATGTTCATCACATTGCGACATTTGTATATGTTCATCACATTATGACGTTACTATGTTTTTTACGACGAGGATATGTTTGACACATTGTGACAATACGACTATGTTTTTAATATTTTGATGTATGTTTATGTTCATCACATTGCATTGATAGGGATATGTTCATCACATTGTAATGTTTCTATGTTTAGTAGATTGCAACATTACTTTGTTCGACACATTCTCATGCTTGGAATTGTTTGTCATATTGCGACATCGAGGTATGTGTCACATTGCAACACGAGGAAATGTTCATGACATTGCAACGATGGGGTCACGTGTCATGCATTATGAGTTTTTTTATGTTTAACACATTACGAAGTTACTATCCATATTGTGACGACATGGTTATTATCATCACAATGTGATGTTACTATGTTCAACAGAATGCAACATTGTTATGTTTATTACTATGTGACGTTACTATGTTTGAGACATTGCAACATTACCCTATTTGTTACATTGTAAGGTATGCTTTTTTTCTTCATATTGCAATGATGGGGCCATGTTCATCACATTATGACATCTATATATGTTCTTCCCTTTGCAACATTACTATGTTTGCGACGATATTTTTATGTTCATCACATACTGACGTTCGTTTATGTTCGTCACATTGTGACGATAGGGCTATGTTCATCACATTGTGACATTACTATGTTTAGTAGATTGCAACATTACTATATTCGACACATACCTATGTTTGGAAGTGTTTTTCACATTGCGATGTTGGGATATGTACATCACATTGTGATGACACGGAAATGGATGACACATTGTGACGTTACTATCCATATTGTGATGACATGGCTATTATTGTCGAATTGTGATGTTACTATGTTCAATAGATTGTAACATTACTATGTTCGTCATATTGCAATGTTACTATGTTCGTCATTGTGTGATGTTACAATGTTCAAGACATTGCAACATTACTATATTCGTCATGTTGTAATGTCTGGTTTTGTTCGTGAGATTACAACGTTGGGTTATTCATTGCCCGACAAGGTTCGTTTGTGTTTAACACATTACAAAAATGATGTTTTGGCAAAGTTTTAAAAATATATATCTAACTATGTTTTTCCTTAGTGAAAAAGATATGAATGTTTAACCAATGCTATATATATATATATATATATATATATATATATATATAACATAGAAGAAAAGTATTATTAAATATTATTGCATAAAAGTTGTATTTATTGAATGCATTAATAAATACACTACTAAATTAATAATGCATTTATCTTAATCAATATATTTTGTAATACATTATTAAAGTATTAATACATTAATAATTAATTGTATTAATTAATTAAAATATTATTAAATTATTAAAATAGTAATAAAACAATACATTATTAAAGTAGCAATACATTAATAAAGTATTAATATATAAATATAATGTAATAATCCCAATTATAACTATTAATACATTATTACATAAATGTAATAATACAATATTAATACATTACATATATTATTATTATTAAATATGATTAATACATTGATAAGTTATACAAAATATTATTAATTAATGAAGTAAATTAGTAATAATTAATACAATTATTATAGACTAATGAATTAAAATAGTAATAAATCTTTATTAATTATCATAAATATTTTAATTTTGATAATAAATATATATGAAAATTATAAATTAATTAAAAAATTTAAACATTCAAATTTGAAATGGAAATAATATTACTAACTTACAAGAGTAATTGATATAATATCTCATTTGCCATGTGGACATTTGCATGAGATATTAACTACCCATTTTTAATTTTTCTTACCCTCATGCATCATCCAAGTTTGCCATCGTACGAGCCCCTTGGTCGGTCTCTCCCTCCATGTCCTTTGAATGCGCCCGAGGATTAGTCATTGCACTTCCTGCATCATCCAAGTTTGCCATCGTACGAGACCCTTGGTCGGTCTCTCCCTCCATCTCCTTTGAATGCACCCGAGGATTAGTCACTGCACTTATAAATGATTATTGGTGACAAACACGGTAAAACATTTCAGTTTTACTATTTGATAATGAAATTGTAATTCAACCATAAACAATTCCATTGTGATAAATTTGGGAATAAACAATTTCAAGATAGTTTCATTGCGATAAATTCCACATGATAAATTAAATTTCAATTTCACTATTTGATAATGAAATTGTAATTCAACATTGGGTGATAAATAAATAATAGTTTCATTAGGATAAAACAATTTCACCATAAATTAAATTATTATTGGCCAAAAACATAATAAATTTCAGTTTTATTATGATTATTGATGATTTTTAAATTACAGTTTTACTATAAATTTATAAATTCCATGATATAAAAAAATTCACGATAGATAAATAATTTCATTGTGATAAACTAGCACAACGGTTAACTAGCGGCTGAGAACGCCCAAAGGTTAAATCCCTATTATACAGAAATATAATATGAGAACGCCCAAAGGTTAAATCCCTATTATACAGAAATATAATATGTTAAATCCCTGAGAATACAGAGTTAGCGGCTGTGCGAGTTAGCCCGTAAAACATATTTGACAGAAATATGTTAAATCCCTATGAACGACAAATAATATTTAAAGGTTAAACATGCTTTCATAATTTACAATTATTAACATACAGATTTGTTTAATTTACCCACAATTTATACAAACCCTAACCATAGCTCCAGACACGATTTATACAAACCCTAACCATAGCTCTATCAGACACAATTTATACAAACCCTAACCATAGCTCTATCAGACACGATTTACACACATTAACCCAAGAATGCAAAGTTTGAAACGGTGCTCTTGGAATTCGAATTCTTGGAATAAGAAGTTCCGCTTTTCATTTTCTGGGCGAGCCGAAACCTTTCATATAATTGGGGAATTCACTGACCAGTATAGTACAATAATAATTGGGGAATTCACTGACCAATATGGAGGTTGTTACAAAATTAAAGGTTATATACGCAAACAAACTTTCATGTATCGAAGTTATACTATATACGTAAGCTTTTGTTCTGGAATGTATGACTCGCTTTGCGTTATCAAAGACATATTACATTACGGCACGCAATGGATTGTATGACTTTACGGGAATTCAGTGATTCCTGACAAAGGAAATTATCAATTATCTGCTCTAGGGACTTTCAATTTCCTTACCTGAGCAAGATTTTTAATTTACAAGTTTTAAAACGTTGCATCGAACGAAGAGATGCATTTCTACGCTGCATCGAACAAAATGGAATGATTAAATAAACCAAAATTGTTACGGATGTTATAGGAAACCGAACAATAGTACAGGTTTTTTAAATCCATTGTGTGTTCAATAGTTGGATCTTTACAACCTAAAAATAATTATAATAAGAATTTCAACATGGAAAACTGACCACTTTCTTGTGTCATATTCTGAAACGTTAAAGAATTGTTCAACGAAGTTAAGAATTCCATGTTAGCATAGTTTCTGGGTTGACAATGGCGCTAACATGAGTCAAAAATACAGAGTTTGTGAGGAGAATACTCCTATAATATTTTTTCTATTACTGGCTGGGCATAAATAGCCACTGTACAAAGCTTTTGATCCTATAGTTTAGGACTGATTGACTATCTATAAGGAAACTATAGCTGTCGAGATACAATCACATAGGGATTTTAGTAATTCTAGTCTATCTGTACAGCTAGCAGTAGAGACAAATTAGGGGCTAGAATATTGGAGAACCAACTTGGAGATAATTACTCCTAATTGTCAACACTCCCCCTCAAGTTGGTGCATAGATGTCGCTCATGCCTAGTTTGTCGAGACAGTCATTAAATGCTTCGTTTGATACTGGGCTTGAGATTAAACATGAGGAACTTCAATCAATTTTTCTTCCAGTTTCTCCTTGATAAAATGCCTATCAACCTCAACATGTTTAGTTCGATCATGTTGGACAGGATTATGGGCAATATCACACGCTGCCTTGTTATCACAATATAACTTCATAGGGCTGACTTGCTTAATATGTAAATCTTGCATCAGATTTCTGATCCACAATAATTCACATATTGCCTTAGCCATTCCTCTGTATTCAGCTTCAGCACTAGATCTCGCAACTACCTCCTGTTTTTTACTTCGCCAAGTAACCAAATTTCCTACTACAAACGTGAAGAACGTCTATCTTGAACTGGCCCAGCCCAATCTGCATCTGCATAGCCGTTAATATCCAAACTGTCTCCTTTTGTGAATAAAATTCCCTTTCCTGGAGATGACTTCAAGTAGCGTAAACGGATGACAGCATTCATATGTTCTTCGCTTGGGGAGTGCATGAATTGACTAACCATACTCAACACATAAGTTAAATCAGGCCGAGTATGTGCAAGATAAATTAATCTTCCAACCAGTCTTTGATAGCATGCTTTGTTAGCAGGAACTTGATTTGGATGCACGCATAGTTTCAGATTTTCTTCCATAGGAGTGCTAGCTGGACTACATGTTGTCATACCAGTTTCATTCAGTAAGTCTAAGGCATATTTTCTTTGTGACAGAAAAATACCTTTCCTCGATCTTGACACTTCAATTCCGAGGAAATACTTCAATTCACCGAGGTCCTTCATCTCAAACTCACGGGCAAGATGCTCTTGTAGTGTTTTCCTTTCTTCAAGATCATTTCCAATCACTATCATATCATCAACGTACACAATAAGAGCTGTAATTTGTTCTTCATTATGCTTCAAGAATAGAGTGTGATCAGAGTTACTTTGCTTGTAACCAATAGACTTCATAAAACTTGTGAACCTTCCAAACCATGCTCTAGGA
>ML787525.1:504383-580109 GCA_009831015.1 Picea engelmannii | reverse complement strand
TCAAAAAATTCTGGACCATCACCAGTCTCACTTGGACACTCCTCCCTGTTATCCATGGTGTTACCATCACTTGGACATTCACCACTAGTTTCCAAGTTATCACTTCTTATAAAATCTAAGTTGTCCAAAGGATGATGTAAAGTTTGCACTTCATCTCGATTCTCCCCCTGAAGTGAAGACTCAGAATAATACATATCATTTTGATGAAATACCACATCAAGGGTAATATAAATCTTTCGAGAAGGGGGGTGATAACACCGATAGCCTTTTTGATGCAAGGCATAGACAACAAATACACATTGAAGTGCCCGAGGTTCCAACTTAGTTCTCAAGCCTTTGTGAACATGCACAAAGGCTCACATCCAAAAACTTTAGGGGACAAATTTGGTAAGGTTGGAGCACTTACAGTGTGATGAAGGACATCAAAGGGAGTCTGAAATTATAGGGAACTAGAAGGTACATGGTTGATGAGGTAGGCTGCAGCGGTGACAACTTCACCGCAATAACTGGTGGGCATTTGAGCTTCAAACAAGGAAGCACAAACCACCTCAAGAAGGTGATGTTTTTTTTGTTCAACTACCTCGTTTTGTTGAGGGGTATAAGGGCAAGTCATCTGATGGACAATTCCATGTAAGTTCAGGTACTGTTTCAAGTCTTGATTGATAAACTCGCCTCCATTATCAGTATGGATAAATTGAATGTTAGATTGGTATTGAGTTGCTATCATTTTGTGAAATTGCTGAAACAAGGAACTCACTTCGCTTTTTGATTTCATCAAGCAAATCCAAGTCATACGAGTGTGATCATCAATAAATGAAACAAACCAACGTGCTCCATTCAAAGAAGAAGTATTTGCAGCCCCCCATACATCAGAGTGAATAACCATAAAAGGAACAGGAATTTTATTCATACTAATGGGAAATGAAACACGATGGCTTTTAGCCAATTCACAAATGTCACACTTAAAATCTGA
Organism: Picea engelmannii; assembly: GCA_009831015.1. NCBI lineage: Eukaryota > Viridiplantae > Streptophyta > Pinopsida > Pinales > Pinaceae > Picea > Picea engelmannii. The sequence goes on along the minus strand of ML787525.1, from coordinate 579,136 downwards.
AACAGTCAATTGTGAAAAAAACTGTGGAAACAATTTCTGTAAATATCCAAAAGATGCATGGCCTAAACGCCTGCGCCACAACCAGATTTTTGAATTCTGAAGTTTATCAGGTGTATTAGCTGAAAAAACTTGAGCCAACTGATTTGAGCTTGCCGGCATTAGATCGAGATAGTAGAGCTTCCCTCTCCTAATACCATAACCAATTGTCTTCCGAGTCCGAATGTCCTTAAAGACACAAAGGTTAGGCCAAAAAATCACAACACAATTTAAAGAAAGGGTTTGAGCAACAGACAGACAATAAGTTATGATTAAGGGAAGGGACAATCAGAGCTGAATCTAAATTCAATTTTTTTGTAGGAGAAATTGAACCTTCTCCGAACACAGGAGAGGGGGTACCATCGGCTGTGGACACTATATGTTGGTCTGAGGATTTTATGGATTGAATATGATTGTTTTCAAAGGTCATGTGATTTGTGGCACCTGAATCAATTATCCATTCATTATGACTAACAGAGGTATGAAGAGCTTTACCTACATTCCCAGAAGTAGCAATGAAAGAGGAAGCTTTCTCAAGATTACTAGTGGAAGCATGACTAGGCTCAACCTCAGCAACATAAGCATGATGGTTTGTCTTTGAATTTCGTTTGCGAGGTGCCTTGGCAAAATCCCACAATTCTGGATATCCAATCAATTCATAGCACCGTGACTTAGTGTGTCCGGTTCCACCACAATGAGTACACATACGTTCTGGTCATGTAGCTCCTATTTCGTAGCTGCGATTTTGTGATCCAAACGGCTGATTATGATCATGATTCAGTGGACCATATGTGCGATCTGGTTTCGGGTTTGTTTGCAGTTGTTGATACTTGACTCGGCGAGCTACCATAGTAGATGGCTCTAAATGTTCAGGTTCGCCATTCAATGCATCTCGACAAACAGAATCACGACGAACATACGCATAAGTTTCTTCAAGATCCAGTACAGGATCCCTCCTAAGAATCTCACCTCGAATTTGTTCAAATTCTACATCTAGTCCATTCAGAAAAATATGCACCCGTAGTCTCTCAACTAATTGTTTATAGGCAATAACATCATCGGGATCCTTCATGACAATTTTATCACGATGATCTAGCTCTTGAAAAATTTCTATGAGATCACCATAATAGGTAGAAAGAGGACGACCGACCTGTTTGGTAGAGAATGCTCGTTGATTCAATGCAAAGAGTTGCGATTCATCTGCGCCATCATAGAATGCTTTGGCAAGAGCAGTCCAGATTTCACGTGCAGTAGGCAATCTAAGATAGCGTTTCATAATCTCCGGTGACATAGAGGTCAGTAACCATCCTTTGACCTTTTGATTCTCAGCATACCACTTCGCATAGGAAGTATCAGTAACCTTTGGATATGTTGTACTCATAAGATATTCAAGCTTGCCCTGCAATTTGCATCTTCATGATTTGAGACTAGATATCATAATTGGTTTCGGTAAGGATGACATTAGTTGTGAAACTGGGGTTTTCTAATTGAACATGGATAACTGGTACAGAGGATGATTCAGGTTTGTCACTAGTCGTGGTGCGAGGGATATATGAGAATTCAGGCTGTGATGATATAGAACGAATAAGAATACCCACTCTGATACCAAGTCAAAAATACAGGGTTTGTGAGGAGAATACTCTTATAATATTTTTTCTATTACTGGCTGGGCATAAATAGCCACTGTACAAAGCTTTTGATCCCATAGTTTAGGACCGATTGACTATCTATAAGGAAACTATAGCTGTCGAGATACAATCACATATTTTCAGGGATTTTAGTAATTCTAGTCTATCTATACAGCTAGCAGTAGAGACAAATTAGGGGCTAGAATATTGGAGAACCAACTTGGAGATAATTACTCCTAATTGGCAACAGTATTGCACAAGTACTCTTGCAGACTAGGATGCCAACATTACAAACAGTAATTTGAGGCACACAGCCTATCGATTTCAAACATGTAATAAGTCTACATAAACCCTAATTTCAATGCAAGGCTTCGCGCAAAACCAAAATCGACCACGCGGTTAAGTGCCTATGCTCTCAACAGCGTACTCGCTGTGCTCTATCCTCAGGGTCCCTCCCTCTGTGGATACTTTGTGCTCATCTCCAGCACCCAAATGCTAAACCTCACCACCACCAGCTAAAACGGAATTACAGGCAGCCCTTCGAGCGACATAAGACCGATGCCAACGCCACTGCAGCTACATGCAAATCCTGCTCTGCACTGCCCCGAACGCCATTGAACTGAAGAGGAACATATGGGGAACCGAAATGAAATGCGCATTAAGAAAATGAAATGGGCGTATAGGTGAGGAAAGACAGAAAATGAAAGGTTGCATGTACAGTAGAAAATGAGAGGAAATACAAACGTGGTAATCCCAAAAGTTAATCGTTTAAATGATGTAGTAATTCCTTAATATGATTAGGTAAATGTAAAAAAGTAAACAGGTTAACGGATGCATTAAAAAATACAAGGAAGTTATAAAGAGTAAATCACATTCATTGATTTAGGAGGAAGAATATGCCAGAATCTTAAATTGTTAACCATTAGATTATAATTTTAAATTAAAAGGTGATTAATTATGCCCATTGCCAATAGATATAACCTTTAGGCATAATTATACAATAAATAATTTCACAATAAATTAAATTAAAGTAGAAGCAGCCCTTAGTATGAAAAATCATAAGCTTAATGGTAAAAGAAACAAAATTCAACTTCAAGACCTGATTTTTCCAACACCATTGAAATATCAACACAATCTCATGTTCCAAATTGTTCATCCACATCTGAACACCTGAACTCCTAAGGTTTCTTTTCAACGTAGGGTATTCCCAACCCAATTATTCTAATGATGGAGTATTATTAAGAATTTCTCCATTGCCACTTTTTCATTTTCATCAGAGTTGGCTTTTATTTTCTCTTTTTCGGCTGAAAGGTTTTGGACATTTTTCTATAGATGAAGAAAGTAATCAATAGCTTCCAACACTTTCTCTCCACCGTATTTTTACCCTACAAACACAAGCATCCAATTTTTTTTTTTATTAAAGCTGTAAATTTTTTTTTATTAAAATTGTAAAGAATATTCTTCATGTGAACCTAGATGTTTTGCAAATAAAAAACATACCCTAGCCATGATTTGAGCATTGAAAAGAAGTCTTACCATACACATAAGAAGGCTGCAATAGCGATCCAGCGATATGCAAGTAATAGATGAAGAAGTTTGATCCAGCCACGGGTGGGACATCCCGCAATAGGACTATCCAAGGTCATCAATCCAAACGATCTAGTCTGATCCAGCTACACGCAAACGATCCAGCAAAAGGACTATCCAAGGTTTAGCAATCCAGAAGATCTAGGGTTCAACAATTTGACAGATTTGAAATGCAGAGGGATTAGGGAATTTCGTAAAGATAGATCTATGCAGCAAAGCGTTGCAATTGAAAGTGAAACAACTTTTTGATTGAGTGGAGATAAACCGCCATTAGAGGGAGTGGAAATGTTACTGTAGAGCACACCATCCAAAGTAAGGGCACATGCCACCTAGCCATGCTCTCATCATATTCTATGCCTGCTCGGAAACTTAGTAAACGCAGTAAAAATACAAATCAAAGTAAAAAAACTTAAAAGACAAAGCAAGGTAAAAAACCTAAATATAATAAAATACCTAAATCACCTTAATCATCCAATTGAATGATGAAGGGACATATTTTGTCATGTAAAAAAATTAATTTTTCAAATTTTATAAAATAAAAATATTCTCATAAAATAAATAAATAAATATTTTAACAAAATGAAATCATGACCATTAAAATTTCATTTATAATTAAAAGATCATTAAATATTAAATATGGTCATTTCCAATAGATATACACCTATAGAGTTAATTAACAGTTCACGTTTTTTCCTCATTTCCACATATAGTGAAGCAAGCGTGTCATTTTCTTTTAAATGGTGTGAGCGTACATTTCAATTAAAACAAGTGATGTCACGTTTAATATGATTCGCTCTGTCTAATATTTTTCTGTTAGCCTCACTATATGAGTGTCATTAACCTTTGTGTTCCGTAAGTAAAAACAACTTAAGTTAACTCTCTCGCCACAAGGATGTGTTGATTATTTCATTAGCATCACTTGAGTCCACGCAACAACAATGGATTACCATCATATTTGTTATGTTTGTTATGAAAACAATCTCTTGATTTTATTAATTAATATTTTTCTTATTATGTTTGTTAAGGAAGTTATTATATTTTTCAAGTGGAATTGTGTTTTTGATATTAATACAAAGTCATTATATTTGTTATGTCATTATATTTGTTATGAGAACAATCTCTTGATTTTATTAATTGATGTTTTTCTTATTATGTTTATTAAAGAAGTTATTATATTTTTCAAGTTTATATAAAACATATGCATTTTTTATAAATACTATAAATAAGGAATTCAAAATATTCCACCTATTTAAACTATTAACAACTAAATAAAATAATGGCATTATGTTTGTTAACTACTTCATTATGTATTATGTATTTACCATTATATAAAACATATGAAAACCACTCGAAATAATTTACATGGAGTATTTATTCCATTTGAAGTATTTATTCCATTTGATTGGAATTGTTGTTGATAGAAATGTGGACTCCATTTGATTGGAAGTGTTGTCAATAGAACTATGGGACAGTAACCGTCTAAGAAATTCAAACGAATCTCCAAAATAAGCATGCCATGGTTGGCCTATGTCTTTTATCAATGGTTATTAATAATATTAACTATTTGAGACAATCTTGGGAGAGTTATTTATTTCCTTAAAATTGAATTGATATGTAAAATTTACTTCCAAAATCCTCAATTAATAATTAAAGTTATTAAAGTTAGGGTTTTTCATTAGTGTTAAGGTAAGGTTAAGATTAGGGTTTTAAAAATTATAATCATATAATAACTAAACTTTGATTTAAAGAGTTCATTTGGATTATATGTGATTTTTTTTTAATGATTTAAAATATATATTAATATTTTTTACATTAATTTAATGTTTTTCAATAATAACATATATTTTTAATTTTAAAAAGAATATTTATTAGCTAATTTCAAAAACTTTGATTCATTATACAATTTATACATGAACTATCTTTGATTTGAGATTTGTGATAACGGTTTCATGATATTTAATATTAAAGTACTCTGGATTCACAATGGTAGTAATATACTTAAGTATTAATGTTAATTAAAGTAATAATCCCAATTCATAATTCCTAATTAATATTTAAACTTATTAGGGTTAAGGTTTTTTTATTAGTATTAGAGTAAGGTTAAAATTAAGGTTTTAGAAATTATAATTATATAATAATTAAACCTTGATTTGAAGAGTTAATTTAAATTATATATAAAAAAAAATTAATGATTTAAAATATATATCAATATTTTTTACATTAATTTAATGTTTTTTAATAAGAACATATATTTTTAATTTTAAAAAGAATATATATTAGCTAATTTTAAAAACTTTAATTCATTATACAATTTATACATAAACTATGTTTGATTTGAGATTTGCAATAATTCTCACTATGAGAACGATTTCATAAAATTTAGCATTAAAGTACTCTAGATTCACAATGGTAGTAATATGCTTGAGTACTAATGTTAATTAAAGCACCCCGGATTGACAATGGTACTCATTGTGAATAGTTTAACACTAATATACTTGAGATACTAATGTTAAGGTAGATTTCTTTTTAATAAATACAATAATAATAATAATTTGAATTTGACATATAAGAATGAGTAATGTTAATTAAAGCACCCCGGATTGACAATGATACTGATTGCCAATAGTTTAACACTAATATACTTGAGATACTAATGTTAAAGAAGATTTCTTTTTAATAAATACTATAATAATAATAATTTGAATTTGACATATAAGAATAAGTAGAGTTAATAGTTGTGTTAGTATTTAATATCTTAAATTAATTCATGTATTATTTTAAACATTAATGTAATGTATTAATGTATTATCACATTATTAATAATATTTAATTATATTAAATATATAAATGAGCTATTAGTTACAATTCAGGTGAATTATTCAATGTATTCATTTTATTACTTATAATTTTGGTGAACTGTTCAAATTAATATCCTAAAGATTAATGTAATGTATTAATATATTATCACATTATTATTAATCAATAATTAAATTGATATATTTAGGGTTAGGGTTACTTTATTAGTAATGATGTTTCATTAATATTTTGATAATGTATTACTACATAATATATTAAGTTCAATAATAATAATAATTGATGTATTACTACATTTATCTAATAATTTTTTATTAATGTATTCATAGTTTAATAATGCATTATTGTTTATATAATAATATTTTATTAATGTATTAATATTTAGGGTATTGAGAATAGTTAGTGATCACTTAAAAAAATTGTTAGGGTATTAATGATGTATTAATAGTTAAGGTATTAATAGCTAGGACATTCCCCGAATGTAGGTGTCCACCTAGAGGCCACCTCCATTCCCCCTCACATGCATCACAATGTCTGTACGCACTCCACATCACCCCCTAATTCATATTAAATTTCCTATCTCCTCGAGACGTCGTGCCATTACATCCTCGGCTCCCGCTCCCCACCTGCTTGACCTTTGTATGTTGCAACAATCCACACGCTCTCAAGGGCCAGAAATGTTAATGGTTCTCAATTTGGAAACCCCTCTTATTTGCACTTTTATCCCTACCATCCACAACCTCTCCACCCATTCATCCCTCATCTTCTTCGCGAGTTAGCGCTCTACTCTCCATAAGTGGTTTCCCTCTACTCTTCACTTAAGGTGGTGTCTCTCCTCCCTTGCAACGTCAAGCAGACTCCTTTCCTCTCTCATGTGTCACCGCAGGTGAGCCAACCCACCTTGGGGAAAAGTGGCCATAGTGGGTGAGCCTCCACAGATCCTCCATCTCCTCTCCTAGCCAAGTAGGATGGGTATGACCACTCGATTCGAGTCTCTCTATGACAACTTCTCGATGATTGGGAAGAAGAGGTCTCAGGCTCCCTTTTGGCATCTCATCACACCTCCAGGCACTGTAGGAGATATTGGGTGGTTAAGAACCTTCTCGTCTACACCCTCCTCATCCTCCAAGGCGCCTTCGTCTCGAGTCCCCCAAGCTCACATTGCTCACCCCACATCCCCTCCACTCAACCTCTCCCCTCTTCTCCTCCCTCTCCCAACACCCATCTTCCACCCTCCGCAGGATCCCTTAGAACCTATTAGAAATAATAGATATGCTCGTTTAACCATAGACAATAGAGAAATATTATCACCAAACCATAGGCCAAAGCCACCCCCGAGCACCTTAAACTTGAAAGAGACTGATTCTGCAAGAAAACCCTAGGCCTAATATCTAGTCAATGTAGAGTACCTCTCTCCAGAGCAAGAATACATGGAAGAAATTCCAAACCATAACCAATAGAAATTCCAAGCCTAAACCGAGAATACAGATTATAGTAGTTGCGACTACAACTACTCTCTAGAATTGCACACTTACCCAGTTTCTACAGTGTGCACTTGTACATTTCTACATTTGTGAGATTTGTGTACCAAATGAGATCTGGCTTCCTATATTTATACTATTTTTTCTGAGCTGTCTCGGCCGAGTTCTCATTCTGGAAGCTAAACACTTATTATTATATATTTTCTTGAGTCAACTTGTCTTCTAGGGTTATGTTCAATGCTTTAGGGTTTCTTCTTGCTTCCCAGAATATTCTATTCTCATTAGGGTTACACGTGGAAATAAATACCTCCCATAGTTACCATAATATTAACACTCCCTCCTAGCTAGGGAGGTATTGAAGGAAATGGTCTTGAGCAAAAACATACCATTCAACCGGTAGCATCATCATAGTCATATAGACTATCTAATGATTATATCATGAGAACCATCATCACTATCATCTGATAGCATCAGCTGCATCATCTCTTGAAGCCATACTCCATCTGATTAATCAGGCATGATGTTGAATAAGTCAGTCACTCCACAGAGTGATACAAGGACCATTGTTCTAATCCAGACACACGTCCTAGAATAATGACTATCCCAACAGATTCTAAAATATATGCCATGGACTACAAAGACCATTCCTATAAGAATGACATTCTAGGACTATTTTCTAATTAGGTCATATGTACCATATATATTTGTCTCAACCTATATGCCTTAGACAATATCGGTCCTGAACCATTTTCCTAATCGAGCCAAAATCTGTTCCTTAGGAAAATACTAGTCCATGAAATGTCAACAAACTATTAAGATGGACCATTATCCACAGAGAGAATACCAGTCCACCAACAATCTATTCTATCTGGACCATTCTCCGCCCAGGGAATGTCTATCTATAAGCACAATGACTATCCATATAACTGATAATCATTTTCAACACTATTGATAGTCTACATGGAAATCAAAACAATGTCATTCAATAGAACACAACTGTGTCTATCCATAGTAGTACAAAACTACAATCTAGTGGTACACTACCACACTAAGTAGCACATGAGTACTTAATCAATGACACATAGTCACAACTAGTGGAACACGTCCACCACAGTAGCATACTTCTATTGTTTAGAGACATACAATCTCCATAGAAATCATATCATCTGATATCAACCTGCACAAAAAACAATATCATGATATAAATTGAGTCATCTAGGCCATTCTTCCACTCACATATCTGATACCTCAAAGAGGATCTTCCCTCAGAAAGTAAAACACCATTCATGGGCTATCTGGTCTATTTTATCAAGCATAGAAGAATAATTTTCCTTGATTTTTGAGCATGGACCATTCACCTAATTGGGCCATCTATCCAACACTAAACATAGTGCAACCTGGATAGAATGAGTCTGCTCTAGGGAATGTCTATCCCTCATTGTTGAACCTAGACCATTCACCTAACTAGGTCATTCCTCTGGCACTAAACATAGTGCAACATGGAGAGAATGAGTTTGCCCTAGGGAATGACTTTTCAGACCATTTCCTAATGGAAATGATTGTCCTGCACCAACCTCCAAAATGGACCATTCTTTGAAACTGATCACAACTGTGAACTTCCAAAGAATCACTTTCTGACGAGGTAGATGATTCTACTTGACCACTACTCAGAGTGAATGCCAAGAAGAATTACTATCCCAAACCATTCCCCCAGACTAGACACAAGGGGAATCATTGTCTATGGTACATCATCAATCTATCAAACCATTTTCATTACGAAAATGATTTTCTGATCTGGACCATTTTCCGAACTGGAAAATTCTTTTCCATTAGAAATCTCAAACCACTTTCTAAACTGGAAAGGAACTTCTCATCCTCGACCATTTTTTGAACTGAAAAATGATTTTTCATAAATCAATAACACATCAATTCTCCCTCCCAACCTAGGAGTAATATCCTCCTTTTTCAATAATGAATTCGTCTACACGAGCTCCAACTTGTTTCTTGAGTACGCAAACCTTTTCATATTGGACAAAGGATTTACCAAAACATATGCTCTCTTCTCATCTGTGGAGATATATTGGAGAACCACTTCTCTTTTCTGAAATTAATCACGAAGAATGTAATGCTTGATATCAATTTACTTCGGTTTGTGTGGAAAATTGGTTTTCTCTGAAGGCTTCATATAGCTATGATCATTACAATATATCATGGGTTGAATTTAACACTTTTGTTTACTGCTAACTCATGAAATCATGGCAAGGCTCAAACTGAAACATATCCAAGTAACACTTCTTCTGTCATCATGGAAGTTTGTCATGGATTAGCAATCCATCATCTTGTTCTGAGTAACCCTTCTAATACATTATATCTATTATAGAAAGTTTTCATCATGCTTTTCTTGGGCATGAGAGGCTCTGAACCAAGTTGTTTGAATCCATACAATATCTTCTTCCATTTTCATACAAGGGTGTCTTTCTAGTATACCTCAAAACCTTGAGTTTTCTCTACATACACTTCTTGTTTAGTTACTCTGTTGAGGAGAACAGTCCTTACATTCATCTGATGTAAACTCTGACCCATGGATATTGTAGAAGATATAATGGCTCAGGTAGAGGTATGTTTGGTTACTGGAACAAGATATAATCATAGTCTTCTCCCTCCATCTAGGAGAACCTTTAGTTCTGAATATCGCAATGCTTCCATTCATAAGTCTTTCATACATTATTCTTCATCACAACTTCCATTTCTTTTTCTTGATTTATTCTAGTGGGTTAAAACCAAGATGGTAGTCTTGTGATTCTCGATATAATGACTTGTGTTTATGGATTTTCTTTCTCCCTTGGAATCTTCATGTTCTTCCTCATGTTTCTCTTTACCTCTTGGGTCCATGGAGTTTTCTATATATTCCATGCACTAAAGATTCCAACTGCTTCCTTTCATCATACGATCATGGATGTGGATGAAAAACTAGGGATAATTTAAGGCTTCTTTTGGAAGAAGACTTCTTCTAAATTCAAACTGAACATGTGCTTATTTTTATGGTTGCTACCATTAATGGGAACATGGATATATATTTCATAATCCTCAATGGATCATATTATTTAAGATTGGCTCCCTCCTAATCCTTACTTCCTGCATGAATTCATGCTCTTATTTTGGAATTATATAATTGGTTCCCTCCATCGAAGAGAATCCATGCTTTCATCTGCATCCTTATTGCCTTCTCCAAAGTGTCACAAGTCTTTTTCTAATTTCCTCTTGATTGTTGAGTTCTTTCTATTTTTACTTCTTCCAGGTTTCTTCAAGTTTGATTCTGATTTAGGTTTATCTTGCAGTTGTTACTTATGTTAATAACTTCCACAATAATTGTTACCAAGGATTGTCAATGTACTTCATCCTTTCATGTATATTTCTTGACTTGTAGTCATCGTGATAGCAATCCTTATCTTGTTATTATTCCATAGGTATAGTTTCTCTTTGAACATCTTATCTTCTAAGAAATAGATATGCAACATATGTATAGAAAAACTATGTAAACATGGTATGTACAAGAATTATGAATAATATTTTTACCTTGTCTTAGAAGAAGAAGTTTGTTTTATCCTGCTTGGCCTTCTTTGATAGTTCTCTTTCTTCGACAACTATTTCTTTGTTTGTTTACTTCCTTTTATTTAACTCGGGACAACGGTTCCTGTAGTGACCATATTTTTGACAGTTGAAGAATTGTGTCTTTGACATATACTTTTCTTGATTTGGTTTCTTCCTTGAGCCAAACTTATTCTTATCCCTGAAATTATTGAGCTTTGTTGTGAAATCTTGATCATCGTATTTATTTTTGGATTTCCTTTTTGTGCTAATACTTGATCACAACAAGTACAAAGTTATTCAAATGTGGGATACTCCTTTCTTGTGTTCATGCTTGCGAGAAATGCATCCCATGTCTTGGGAAGGCCATTGAGTACTACATTTACCAGTTCCTTCTCTGAAATGATTTCTTCAATAGCATGTAGTTGATATCTTAAATAAGAGATTCTCACAAGGTATGATGTTATGCTATCATCATCATTCATTTTCATGTCAGAGAGCTAATTCTTCAGACTCATTACTTGTCTAATGTTTCTGATAGAGAAGAGGTTTGTTAGGGCATCATACATCTTATTAGATGAGTTAAGATGGGAGATGTAGGGTATCAAGTGGTGTTTTATATATTCCACTATGATACTCATGGTAGTGATGTCATTGTATTTTAACTTGTCCATAACTGCAATGTTCTAAGGTTCCTTCTCTTTTCCTTCTTCGAACTTTGGTCCCATAATCTTTCCTTTCATGATATCCAACACTTTATTCTTGGCAAGGATGAGTTCAATCCTTGTCTTCCATGCTCTGAAGTTAGAGGCCCCATATAACTTGTTTTTTGACTTCATAGAGTAAGCCATAATTGCTTTGACTTGGTCAACCTTTGATTTGACTAGAAACTCAAACTTGAAATCTTATCCTCTTGAGAGTACCAGGAGGTACGGTAGGTCAAGGCACACCAGGATATCTAGAAATTAGGTCAATATATTCACATAAGGTTCCTCAACGAGAGGGTTAGGGTTTCATTGTTGCAGCAAAACTTTTGACTGCAAATGCAACTATAACTGAGCAAATCTTCCCAATCTATCTTCCAGTGGTTATACTTTATGAAGATAGTGTGGGCCCATAACCTGTTAGAAATAATATATGTACTCATTTAACCATGGACAATATAGAAATATTGTCACCTAGTCATAGGCCGAAGCCATCCTTGGGCACCTTAACCTTGAGAGAGAATGATTTTGGAAGCAAACCCTAGGCCTAAGAGCCATTCAATGTAGTGTACCTCTCTCCAGAACAAGCATATAGGGCATAAAGTAAAAGCCATAACCAATAGAAAGTCCACGCCTAAACCGAGAATGCATATTGTAGTAGTTGCAACTACAACTACTCTCCAGAATTGCGCACTTACCCAGTTTCTGTAGTGCGCACTTGTACATTTTTTCTTTTGTGAGTTATGTGTACCAAATGAGATCTGGCTTCCTATATTTATATTGTTTTTCCTTATCTGTCTGGGTCAAATTCTCATTCTCAAGGCTAAACACTTAATATTAAATATTTCCTTGAGTCGACTTGTCTTCTAGGGTTATGTTCAATGCTTTAGGGTTTCTTCTTTCTTCCCAGAATATTCTATTCTCGTTAGGATTACACATGTATTTAAATACCTCTCGCAAGTACCATAATATCAACAACACCTCAGTACCCAAGGAGGCTCCCAATAATTTAGTTGTGGAAATTGATCTAATCAAGAATAATTCATATATGTCTCCCTTCATCAAAAGAGTAGGCCTCTTGATTAAGGATCCAAGTTCGGACAACTCCATCTCCTCTAACAACAACAAAAAACATTTTGGTGCCTATCGAGTTATTGAAGAAATTCCTTTGAATGGACCTACTAGCGTGATCGACAAACACTCTTGACACTCATGCCTCTATTTTCTTTAGTTTTTTATTTAGAATTTGCAAGTCTTTCTGGCCTTATGTTAGCAAGAAAACAAAAAATTATCCACAATATTTTGTAAGCATGGTTTCCAATCAAGGGTAGGAAAAATATCCAAGTCTCTTCCATGCTTGGTTTCCCACTCAAGGCAGGCCAAAACCAAATTTCCATTCTTAGGGACAATAAATTTGTTTTTTTTACTATATCTATATTGTATTTTTAATAGATTAGTACTTGAAGTTACAAAAACAAATAGCGAGGACATTAATAATTAATATTTAGGGTACTAATATCCTACAGGGGTGTAGAACGAATCATGAGTACCATGTAAATGGAAGGAAATATGTAAAGGAGGTCTCAAGTTCAATTCCCACCAAGATTTACCCGTGCCCCATGCTTGCGGGCTATGTGGATGCACCTGGAGGTTATAGTTGTAGAAGACGGGTGTCGACCCCATGTCACATGATTATGAGAACCTTCCATGTTGTCGATTCTTCGAGTATAAAAAAAATTATTTAGGGTACTAATAGTTAGGGTAATAATATTTAATAATAATGTTTTATGGTATTATGTAGTAATGATTTATTAATCGTCCCCGCGGTGTAGGAAATTCGGTGACAGAGTGTGTTGTTAAGGCACTCTGTGATGTTAAGTCACCGTTTCAAAGCCCGTGGGGACAAAAAATACATCCATGTTAAGGGTTGGTGTGGCTCAGGCCGGGTGCGACCCCCGGGTAATTTTGACAACTTAGATGCCCCTGAGTCACGAATTCTCAAGCCACATGCTAGTCCCGTAGGTCATGGACAAACTAGCAAACAAAAAAAAATGTTTTATTAATCTATTAATACTTTAATAATGTATTATTACTTTATGTAATAATTTTTTATTAATGTATTAATAGTTAGGGAATTAATAGATAATGTTTAGGGTATTGTTATTTAATAGTTAGGGTAATAATATTTAATTTATTAATAGTTAGGTTTTTAATAATGTATTAATAGTTAGTGACAAAACAAAATTGTTAATTTTTTTTCTAAAAACTTGGCCAAAACATTCTTTACGTAATGTGTTGAACCTAAACAAACCTTCTCATTTCATGAACATAACCCGACATTGCAATGTGATGAAAATAAATGGATGGTGCAGCATGATGAACATAGTAATGTTGCAATTGACGAACATAGTAGCGTCACAATCCGAAAAACATAGTAACATCGCAATGTGTCGAACATATCCCTCTCATCGTAGCGTGATGAACATAGCCCCACCGTCATAATGTGAAAAACATAATCATAATGTCGCAATGTGATGAAAATAGCCTTGTCGTCGCAGTGTGATGAACACAACCTTGTCGTCACAATGTGACATAAATATCCCATCTTCATAATTTGAGAAACATTTCTAAATGTTTTTATGTGAGGAACATAACCCAATGTTGCAATTTTATGTAAACAACCCAATGTGGCAATGTGACATTCATATCCTAACATTGCAATGATAGGACCATTTCCCAACATCGCAGTGGAACAAACATAACCCACTTTCAGAATGTAATGACGTAGGGTGTTAAAAATAAACCCTACAAAGAAATGTGATGACCATAACCTTATGATTTCATGTGACGAACAAATCAAGATGTCGCAATCTAATGAAAAAAAAATGATCAACATTGCAATGTCATGGTGGCATAGTAAACCATGGCTAAACATAATCAACATGGTCAAGCATAATCAATGCCACATGGTCTTCAAAGGTCATCCGTGGGCATGTTCACCCATAGTCAAACTTTTCCAACCATAGTCAACCATGGTTAAGGTCAACCATGATCAACCATACTAAACTTTGGTCCACATCAAGTTCAACCACGGTTATCCATAGTTAACAATGGAAAACCATAGACAACCATGAGCAGGTTCAACTATATTAAACCATAATCTTGATCATGGTCAACGATAGCCAACTCTAGTTATTAAGGTAATGGTCAAGCTTATGTGATGAATATAACCCAATGTTGTAACGTGACAAACAAAAATAGATGTTGCAACATGATGAACATAGTAATGTTTCAATGTCATGAACATAATAGCATCACAATATGGGTAATGTCGCAATGTGTTGAACATATCCCTATCGTCACAATGTGATGAAAATAGAAATGTTCTCGTAAAGTGATGAACATAGATATGTCATCATAAAGTGACGAACAAAAGCATATTTTCACAATGTGATTAAGATATCATTGTCATCGTAATGTGACAAATGTATCCTTGTCATCGCAATGTGATGAGAATATCCTCATCCTCGCAATCTAACACAAATACCATGGATCCATAACATGTCAAATATTTCCCAATGCCTCTATGTGATGAAAATAACCCACTAATGCAATGTAATGTACACAATCCAATGTTCCAATGTGACATACATATCCCAACATTACAAGTATAGGACCATTTCCTAACATTGCAATGTGCTGAACATAACCCACTGTCAGAATGTGACAAACCTATTCCAATGACACAACGTGTCAAACAAAAACCCTAGGTCACAATGTGATGACCATAACCTTATGATGTCATGTGAGTAAAAAATCTTGAGGTCGTAATCTAATGAAAAAAAACCTAATAAATATTGCAATGCGATAGTGGCATAGTAAAGCATGGTTAGACATAATCAACATGGTACAACATAATGAGTTCCACTTGATCTTCAAAGGTCATCCATGGGCATGGTCACCCATAGTAAACCCTACTCAACCATATTAAACCATGGTGAAGGTCGACCATGATCAACCATGCTAAAATTTTGTCCATGTCAAGCTCAACCATGGTTAACCATAGTCAACCATGCTAAAATTTGGTCCACGTCAAGCTCAACGATGGTTAACCATAGTCAACCATGGAAAACCATAGACAACCATGGGAAAGGTCAACTATATTAAATGATAATATTCATATTGGTCAATAATAGTCAGCCATATTTAAGATTATGGTCAACCTTATGTGATGAATATAACCTAACATGGAAATTTGACAAACAAATCGAGACATCGCAACATGACAAATGTAGTAATGTTGCAATGTGGCAAACATAGTAGCGTCACATTCTAGGTAACATCACAATGTGTTGAACATATACATATTCTTGCAATGTGATGAACATAGACACATCCTTTTCATGTGACAAACATAATTGCGTTGTCACAATGTGACAAATATAGCCTTTTCATCTCAATGTGATGAACATAGCCTTGTCATCGTAATGTGATGAACTTAGCCGTGTCATCTCTATGTGATGAACACAGCCTCCTAGTTGCAATTTTACACACATATCCTATCATCATAATGTGAAAGACATTTCCAAATGCTTATGTGTTAATGTATTAAACTATCAATGTATTATTCAAAAAATATATTATTGTATCAAAACTTTGGTCCACGTCAACCTCAACCATGGTTGACCATAGTCCTCCATGGAAAACCATAGACAACCATGGGAAAGGTCAACTATATTGAACCATACTCTTCATATTCATAAACAATATTCAACTATAGTCAAGGTAATGGTCAACCTTATGTGATGAATAAAACCTTATGTTGGAATCTGACAAAGAAAATCAGACATTGCAACATGACGAATGTAGTAATGTTGCAATGGGACGAACATAGTAGTGTCACAATCTAGGTAATGTCGCAATGTTTCAAACTTATCCTTTTTGTTGCAATCTGATGAACATAGACTAGTCATCATAAACTGAGGAACATAAACATATTGTCACAATGTGACTAACATAGCCTTTTCGTCGCAATTTCAAGAACATAGCATTATCATCACAATGTGATGAACAAATACATGTGGTCACAATGTTATGAACATAAATTGATATCTCAATGTGATGAACATAGCCTTGTAGTTCCAATGTGATGAACATATCCTCTCTTTTCAATATGATTGACATATCCTAACATCGTATTGTGACACGCATTCCCAAATGTCGCAATGGGACGTGTTATCCCCATTTTGAGGGATAACTAAGGAGATCATGTGTCGATGCCCTCAGGTTGCATATAGGGAGTGTCGAGAGACTACATGACCAACAATGTTCACTTTCACATACAAAAGTCCGCTTCTTCACTAAATTTTATCCATTGTTAGTGCATCCACCACACCAAATTGATTTTCCAAGGTAGATGGGTCTTACTCCATGCGGTACATGTCAAGTATTGTGACAAGTAATCACACTAATATTTAAGGAATTTAAGAATATTGTATTTTATCTACTTTGGATTATAGAGTGCCTCCTTGAACATTATGCCTTTGACCTTGTTTCACCTTGGTGAGTGTCATAGATTTCCTAGTAAGGGACCAACCTTTGGGAAAGTTTTGTGACTCGTGGTCCCATGAGGAGTTATCGTACCATTCCCAAACATACCTACCACATTCCTCTCATTAAACTCCCATCATATTGTCCTCTTCTAAGACCTTTGAATTTAGTGACCTAAGAAGAGCATGCACCTAATTTCATGGGAAGAAGGGGTTGAATGCCTATAGGGATTGATGCTGGATAAAAATATAAAATCCTATATATAAACCTTCTATATTATTTTCCCACGGATCCCATGAGAAATAAATTAAATTCTTCTCTATAAGAAAAAGTGGGACCTACAAAATAAATGATAATGAATGCTTAAGTGGTTAGTTGGAGGATAAGAGGTATCATCACATGACTGTCTATCATGATCATGGGTATCTAGTGGTATTACATTACCATCATATCATCACCAAGACATGGTAGTGGATCTTATTTTCATAACTGAGAGAAAGGGGGTCTCATCGCAAGCCAAACTTCTAATTTATGCAAGGTATTTGTGTGTGACACTGTCATTATCTGTACACCATGCTAGGAAAGTGGCCTTCAATTGGTTCCTTAGAACATGAAAGAAACAAATAATGGAAAAAATAATCGCTTGGAACACATTCGTTGCAAACAAAGTTATTTAACATGCTCTACAAAGGAACCCATGAATGAGATCATATGAACCCTTGTATGTCATGAAACTGAATGACCTATGAAGTCTAAACCCATTCAACCTCATCATCAATTACATGACCTTGAAACACCATCCTTGGGAGAATTGCCTACTTGAGGGATTTGGTCTACCCAACAAAACTCCTATGACACCCCTCCCATATTTAAAGTTGGTCAATTGTATGGGGTTTTGAGCATTTGTTTAATTTGATGAGGTAGTTTTGATGCAATGTTTAGGTTCCTTTCTTATTAGACATAGTTCATACTTGTCATGATATCTTTGAATTGAGATATTTGGAGGGTTTACCTGATACATATGGATATCGGTGGCCATCCACCTTTTCCAACTGGTTTAAAATAGTTTTCTGACAATTTTGGCAATTTAATATTTTTAACAGTTTCAACTTTCACGGCCATTTTGAGGGCCTAAATGAAGTTTTTTTGGGATATATCTTCTAAATGATAGTCGAAGGCATGATTTATCCCCCGAAATGAATATCCTCGATGATACCTTTCCAACAGGCTATCACACACCTAAAACAGAGATCATATGAAAAAGTTACGACCCTGGGAAGTTGATGTACTAACTTACCCAAACAGGGCCCACATGACGCTTCATCTCCTAGGGTTAGGTTTTTTGGATTTCTGGGGTTTTGGAATTCTTGTTTAATGTAAAAAGTCCTTCAGAGCCTCATTATAATATTCTTCTTGTGAATGCACACAATCATCACAGCTCTGCTCAGAGATACGCTGCCACCATTCCAACAAGCTTGTTTCCGCTGCATTTTATAGTTTCAGCTTATTTCGTTATTGAATAGAAAACCAGTTTACTGTATCTCTGTTATTTTGTGTTAAGAACCTATTAATAATTTGTATTCATTTTGTTCTACTTATAAAATCTGGATCAGTGGTATCATAGCGGTCTTCTCCTTGTCATCTTAATGCATGTCCCCAATGAGGTCAAAGTACAAAGAGTTGGGTCTCGAGCTTGTTTATCTTGAGGAAAGAAGCTCTCGCACGCCCAAGTGACCTCTCATGGAAAGAAAAAAGAAAGATGATGGGACAACAGATCCTTTCAAACTTTTGATTTAGGAATCTCTCACACAACAGACGAACGAGATGATGGATAGTTTCATGCAAATCCTTCAGTGGCTACCAATAGGCGATGCATCTTCTTTGAATGGAGGCGACACCCCCTTCAAGGTAAAAATAAACTTCGATATTCCTATATTTGAAGGTTAGATAGACACAGATGTTGTAGACAAGTGGTTGAATCTACTAGAAGGGTATTTTTTCTATCCATAACTTTTCAAATAGAGAAAAGATTACTTTTGCGCTCCTCAAAGTCATTCCCCATGTCAAAGATTGGTGGGAAACTTTCTGTGAGAAAAAGAAAATAGATGAAACCTCATTATTTTTAGTCACAGCCACCTGGGAATCCTTTAGGGATGCTATTACGGAACAATACTACCCTTTCGGAAGTTATGACGACCTATATACCAAATGGACCACATTGCAGCAAGAAAGAGACCAAGCAGTGGCAGATTTCACAAATATCTTCTATACCTTGCGCACCAAGATGGGTATCAAAGATTTAGAGTGACATCTAGTGCTCAAGTATCATGGTGCTCTGCATAGATACATCCAGGCCAAAATGGAATTTCTGGACATCTCATCCTTAGGTGCGTCTTATCGATATTCCATCAAAATTGAGCAAAAGCTGAAACAAAAGATGTGGCAATTTGGGCCTGGGAACCCCTCACAACAAAATCTAGGAAAGGGAAACCCCAACCCACAGAACAAAGGATAGAGTAAATATGGAAAGTATCAGGACAACTAGTCCAAGCCACAAGGAAAGAAGGACACTGGAAAGACAAAGAAAGATACCAGGAAGTGGAGCGACTTCCATAAGAGATCTTGGCATAACACTACTGACTGCCACTCAAAGCAGTCCCTAGTGGCCGAAGTGAAAGCCTCTGAATCAGATGTGGATTCTGACTCTGAGCTAGAACCAAAAAGGGGAAGACAGATCATTGACGTAGAACCCTATGCCATTGTTGCTACCACCAAGCTTTGTCTTGGTGAACCAGACAAGTCAGAAGAAGGAGAGCACCTCTTCCATTCATAGATGTCGGTAAAAGGCACCCCACTACACTTCATCATTGATAGTAGTAGCCAGAAGAACCTCATATCAGCAAAGGTCATCAAGTGAATGGCCCTGCCAACAATGTCGCACCCACAGCCCTACACCATTGGATGGCTCCGCCAAGGAAGCGATATTCGCGTTAGCCAACAGTGTTGACTGTCGTATGAAATTAGGCACTTCAAAGACGAGGTATTGTGTGATTTTTATCCTCTTGAAGTTTGTGATGTTATTTTGGGCCAACCTTATTTATGGAAACGTCATGTTTGATATGAGTCTAGGCCTCGTAGTGTTATTATTACTTTGAACAAGAAATTGTACAAGATACCTGAGGTAGTCCCACCTAGTTTTATTTCCTTGATGTCTGCTAAGTAATGTAGGAAGGTCATCTCTCAGATGGGTAAGTTTTTCTTCTTCATGATTCGCTCTTAGAATAAGTGAAAGATCACAACCACATCCAGGGTCTCTTCGACCGACCTCTACACACAGCAGAAGCAAGTAGATAAGGCCATGGAAGAATACTCAGATATCTTCTCCTCACCTACAAGGGTACCTCTGCACTGTTAGGTCAAACACCCCATCGATATGACCCCCGAAGTACCACTACCCAATGGGCCAGTCTATCGTTGCTCTGTATTGGATAATGAGGAGATCAAGTGACAGATCAAAAAAATTATCCACAAGGGGCACATCCATCCCAACTCATCACCTTGTGGGAGCCCAATCATGCTGGTACAGAAGAAAAATGGAACTTGGTGACTCTGTAATGATTATCGAGCTCTGAATAAAATCACAATTAGAAATTGGTACTCGATTCCCCGAATCGACGACCTTCTTAATCAACTCATGAGGGCCAAATACTTCAGTAAGATTGATTTGAAGTCTGGCTACCACCAGGTCCTGATAGAATAAACAGATGTATGGAAGACTTCCTTCTAGTCAAAAGAAGGCCTTTTTGAATGGTTGGTCATACCCTTTGGTTTGACAAATGCTCCAGCCACTTTCATGAGGATGATGGATGATATCCTGCGACCATTCACCATTATTGTTTCAGTGGTGTATCTGGACGACATTCTAATTTACAGCAAGACTTGGGCCAAACACTTGCAGCATATTTAGCAGATTTTGCACACCTTGCAGTAGCACAAGCTATAAGCCAACTTGGAAAAATTCTCCTTCGACATGAACATGGTCCATTGCCTAGGCTACATCATTGATCAACATGGCGTACATGTGGATCCAACCAAGATCCAAGTCATCCATGACTAGCCAGCCCCAACAACACTCACTGAGATTCAGAGCTTCTTGGGCCTTGCCAATTTCTACCATAGGTTCATGTTGGGATTCTCGTAGATTGCATGGGCCCTCAGCCAAATAAACAGGGGTGGTGGTAAGGAAAAATTTTCATGGGGCGAGTCCCAACAACAAGCATTCACTGATTTAAAGCAACACTTGTGCTCAACCCCAATAATTTCACTACCAGACCTACAACATCCCTTTGAGATTGAGATAGATGCTTCATACTATGTTTTGGGTGCCGTTCTCACTCAGCACAACCACCCCATGGCCTATCATAGTGAGACATTGTCAGATATTGTTCGTAAGTACCCTAATTATGACAAAGAAATGTACTCCATTGTGCAAGCCTTCTACCAGTGGACACATTAAATTATTGGGAAGGAGACAGTCATCCACACTGATCATAGGTGTGACATCCCCCAAAAATAAGTATTTTTATATTTTCTGCTGGAAATTTATTTCCGTTTTTGGCAAATTTAAATCTGGATTTTTTTTTTCCATTTATGGCAATTCCAAATTTCGAATTTAATTATTGTATTTAATTATTGTGACTGTTGGGTAGATATCTATTTGGACTCAACTAACTATTTGACTATGAGACTTGTGTCACCACTAAATATTTATATTAACTACAGGAGGAAAAATGGAACAACCATGTTAAAAATCAGCTGACCATGACTCCATGAGTTGAGAACAAGTTGGAACTGCCTCTAGGCTGATCATTACAAGTGGAAAATCAAATATTTGGCCACTAGAAGCCCCTGAAAATTAGGGATTAAGAAAGCTGCAAAAAATCCCCAAAGGAGGGAAAAGACCTGGACAAAATTGATAAATAGCATATGCGAGGAGGCAGGATGCTACCAAGTATGCGGGGAAAGGATTCCAAAGCTCTCTTGTTCTTATGAACACTGTCGATCGAGTGTGAGGCAAGAGGATTTTGCTGAAATAGGATCGCCTTGCTGTTATGAGCACTGTTGAGTAAGTGTGAGGCAAAAGGATAACTGTTGGAATTGAAGGACATAGCTGAGGAGGAGTTTCCAAGTTCTCCCTCATGGATTCATGGTCAAGCTAGGGGGTGAATCGAGTAAGTAGATTTGGTTTCCCTGTTCTACGGTTGGGAGGAACGTGGCTGTCCCCTTTGTCTTCCGATGGATTGGATTTGGATATGTTAATTTTTCCCTCTCTATTATGAATGGCTATGTATTTTGATGTTATGTATCTATTGAAGATGAGATGGAATAACCTACATTCTCTATCTGTATGACCCTTTTTTCATCTGGTGTATTATATCTGATTAAATTAGAACTGTAACGTTTTCCATTTTTGTTTGTTGTGGGGAATATACGTGAAGGAAATCGTAATTGTATTTCTATAAGTAATTACGGAAAGAAGGAGATTAATGAGAATGAGGAAGATCCTCTTTGTAGATACATCCCCAGGAAACCAAACTCAGATCCCTCGGAACATCTTTTATAATGACCAATCTCTGATGGAATGATATTCTTAATCATGTATTTACATAGATGCAAAAATCCAGTACTCTTGACGTTTAATGCATTGATTAAAAGAGGCTTTAAGTGAATATTATAAGAACTTACCTTACATAGAAAATTTTATCCTTTGTACCCTTCTGTGTGTGGGAGATTCTTAATACCTTAGGATTTCGGAATTCTATGAGGAAAACTCATTCCAACTTTCTTTTCTCCTTTTGGAGGTTTGTGTATATTGATGTATGTATTCTGAACTCACAAAGTTCTGAATCCCGAAACCCCGAAGCTTCTCCTTTTCACATTTCAGAAGTTGGTTACGTAAGAGGTTTGGGCATTTGAACTCACGAAATTCTAAACCCTGAAACCCCAAAATGAGAGACCCACCTTCTCCTTTTCACATCTTTTTAGAAGTTTGGTTATGCTAGATGTTGGAGTTCGAAACCCCAAAGCTTTCACCTTTTGGAATTTAGGAATTGTAGTGTGTTGTTGTTTGGTATTTGCAAACCTCAAAACCCCGAATCCCGAAATCCCGAAGTGTTTCCCTACATCCTTTCACCTTTTGAAAATTCGGGAGTTGTTCTGTATGATTGTTTGGGGTTTACAAACCTCGAAACCCCGAATCCTGAAATATCGAAGTATTAGTTCCACGTTCTTTTATTTTCACAATTTTGGGAATTGTGGTATGTTGGATGTTTGGATATGGAAACCACGAAACCTCGAACCCTGAAATCCAGAAATGTGGGTCTCACCTTTTCCTTTCTTGCATTTCATAAATTTGTGTATGTCAAGGTTTAGACACTGGAGCTTGCGAAGTTCCAAATACCGAAATTCCGAAGTGCAGGACCCACCTTCCTTTTTTTCGGATTTCAGAGATTTGTATATGTGGTTGTTTGGGCACTTGCACTTGCAAAATCCTGAACTCCAATTTCCCGAAGTACTAATCACCTTTCTCTTTTTCAGAGTTGTAGTGTGTTGATGTTTTGACTTTTGTATTCAAGAAAACCCGAACCTTGAAACCCCAAAGTACTCAGCATATTTTCACAACTTCGGGAAATGTTGTGTGTTGATGTCCGGCTCTTGTACTCCCGAAGCCCTGAATCCTGAAACCTCGAAATGCTAGCCCACAGTCATTTCGTATTTCGGATTTTGGCAAGCCATAGGGTCCTTTATTTTGTTCAGCACTTGTGATCACCAAAACCCGATTGACCTATGTTCTTCACAAAACTTTAGGGACTTAGAAGAAACTTATTTTTATCGGAACAACCCTATTAATTTAATGAATGGACTGGTAAAAGAACGTTGGGGAGTCTTCATCCCGGATAGAGGTACAAAAGTAATAGACCACTTTACAAGTTGATTGTATTGCGAACAGAGGGAAATTTTTCTATGTAGGGTTTTGGTCATAAAAACCCCAAAGTTGTTTGTATTGTTAAGACTGTGGTAGTGTTATAGGTACTAGCATAAAAGAGGATAATTATAAATTTCAGGGTCTTAATTAAACATTGAAGTGGTGAGAAAATACTCATTTTATCATCGTTTAGAAAACTTAAGTTGAATGGTAAGGATAGTCAATGACAGTAAGGACTCTAAACAAACCATCAGACTCAAGTCTTCTAACAAAAAGCTTACTTTCTTGAGATCTCGAAACTTTTCAAGGATAAATGTACAAACAAAAAAAGATGTTGTTTTTATGGTGATTTTTGAGGTACATTACATATGGTATCAGAGCAAAAGTTACAACACTGGGCCTGAACATGGCCACATTAATTTCTTAGTATATATTCTGGTTTATGAAAAACTAATAAATCTTGTGGATTACAAACAGAAATATTTTTATTTTGTGTTGAATAATGGCAGCCCAAGAAGGTGCAGAAATCAGGGTGGAAGAGAATCTGCAACAAGGACCTCCTGGACATCTAAGACAGAACAGTGATGGAAGCTCACCCACGGAGGTGTTGGAAAAAATGAGAAACCTTATTATTGAACTACAAGTTTTCAAGGACGACAATGAAAAATTGAAGAAGGCACAGGAAGAACAACAAGAGATAAGTGAATTCCTGCTGCATAGTATAGTAACCAAGAAAATTCCAAAAGATGATAACCAGGAGGAAAAGGTCAGCAAAAGGGCCTCCAAGAATTCTGGTGCGAAAACAGAAAAATGAGATAGTTTGTCTGAAGGGACACCTTCAGCTGAAGAGAAAACCATACTAGACAGAAAAAGAAAACAAACAAACCACCTTGAAGGGGAATTTAAAAATATTAAACCAACTACTTTTGATGGAGAATATAAGATAGAAGAAGAAGTCGAGGCATGGTTGTTGGACATCAAAAAATACTTCCAAATCTACAACTATTCCAACAACATGAAGGTCAGAATGGCCATCTACAATCTGAAGGGGAAGGCCACCATTTGGTGGCAGGACCTGAAATTGGCCAAGGGCCTAAAGGAGAAACGGTTAGAATGGTCCGACTTTAAGAAGTATTTTAAGAAACAATACCTTTCTGAAAGCTATTATGAAAGGAAGACAAAAGAATTTTATGAGTTATGACTCCGACAAATGATAATGGAGGACCTTATAAATAAATTTATGGAACTACTAAGGTTCGTACCATACATCCGGGAGGATAAGGTAAAAATCCAATTATTCTTAAGTTGTTTACCACAGTCCTACAGAGACACAATTGAGTTTGACAACCCCAAATCCTTGAGTGAGGAATTCAGGAAAGCACGAATGTGCTATGACCAGTATAAGCAGTGGGTAGAGTTTCCCAAGATCTGGAAGGATAAGAAGCAAGATGGAATAAACCAGTGAAAGAAGGGATACCATCCATCTCCTTATCGAAATGCAGCAAAAAGTTTCCCAAGGAAGGATTTTCACTCCAATCATCTGAACACGCAAAGTAGCGGTAAACCTGGGAACAAAGAAGTTTGGGGACAACTCCTGTGATACATTAAAGTTTTGGGAGTGTGGAGAGCCTCATCTAAGGAGGAACTGTCCACGTTTAATTGTAGAAAATAGATCTGTTGTCCATAATTTGCAGTATGTCATGACAATGGGAGACATGGGCAGAAGTTTGCATCGGATAGATGCAGGCATAGATGGTCGACAAGCTGACCACCAGTCCTCGGTGGTAGAGATTGAAGGTAAAATCCATGACACTCAAATTTTTGTTTTAATTGACCCTAGAGCTATGTTAAGTTATATTACTCCCGATGTATTAGAGTCAAATAAACTTAAGAAACAAAAGCATGCAAAATCTTGGCTTGTACAACTAGCAACAGAGACTAAAAGAAAAGTAGTTAACTTTATTTCTGATCTTGAGTTCAGTTTAGATGGTGAAAAGATAAGGGCCAATATGAACATCCTACCACTAGAGTCTTAAGATATGATTATTGGGATGGATTGGTTGGAACAACACAAAGAAATACTAGATTTTTATACAAAGATACTTAGCTATAAAGATAATTTTGGCACTGTTAGAACAACCCAAGGCATACCAAAAACTATGTCAGTTAGACAAGTTTCAACAATGCAATTCAAGAAATGTATTAGAAAGGGATGTCAAGTTTATGCCATCCAAGTAATGAATCTATTAGAAAAAGAAGATAAGCCCAAGTTAGAATACTTTGTTGTCCTACATGAATTCAGAGACATGTTTGTTGATGAGATACCAGAATTGCCTCCTAGGAGAGAAATAAATTTCTCCATAGACTTACTACCCGGATCAACCCCTATCTCAAAATAACCCTACCGAATGAGTCTACCAGAACTGCCAGAATTAAAAATACAATTACAGGAATTGTTGGATAAAGAGTATATCAGACCAAGTGTCTCGCCATGGGGAGCACCGATCCTCTTTGTGAAAAAGAAAGATGGTACTCTAAGACTATGTATCGATTATAGACAACTGAACAAAGTAACCATTAAGAAAAAATACCCCTTACCCTGGATAAATGATCTATTCGATCAAGTTGGGGGGGCCAAGATATTCTCAAAATTGGATTTACGATCTAGTTATCATCAAGTTAGGATAAAGGACTAGGACATAAACAAAACATATTTTTGAACAAGATACACACACTATGCGTTTGTAGTCATACCTTTCGGGCTCACTAATCCACCAACCACATTTATGTGCTTGATGAACAACATTTTTAGCCAATACTTAGACAAGTTTGTAGTAGTATTTATCGACGATATCCTAGTCTATTCTAAAATGGAGGAGGAGCATGATGAACACTTACAAATAGTTCTAAAAATGCTAAGGAAACACAAACTATATGCGAAATTCGACAAATGTGATTTTTATCAAAAAGAAATACAATATTTAGGACATGTCATTTCCTTAGAAGGTATTGTCGTAGACCCAGAAAAGATAAAAGCCATTATGGAATGGCCAATGCCTAAGGATGTGGCAGATATCTAGTCATTCATAGGAATCACCAGATATTATCGCAGATTTATAGAAGGATTATCCAGGATAGTCTACCCTATCACGTCACTGCAAAAGAAAGGAACCAAGTTTAACTGGTCACAAAAGTGTCAAGAGAGTTTTAACAAGCTGAAAGAATTATTGACATCGGCGCCCATCTTGAAGGTAGTAGATGTTGGGTATGTGTTATATTCTTTGCACGAGTAGTAGTGTCTGAGCGCCTGCGCCGGGCGCGCAAGGGGGTAAGAGGGGTGCAGGGGGGTTCGGGGGCAGCGCCCCCGAAAAAAAATAATTTTGGGCCGACATATTTTCGCCGTTTTCTGGCCGACATATTATCGTCGGGCCGACATATTTCCGGGATGACATATTTCTGGGATCACATGATATTATGTGGTTTTCGGCACATGGTTTTTGCCGATGGTTTTCTATTTTCGGTTAAGGATTTAGGGTTTTGGACTAATCCAGGCCATTGGGTTAGGGTTTTTGATGCCGCTGGCTCCTATATGTATATTGTATTGTAAACAATGTAACACAAGTGTATCAATATAATATATGCTAGTTTTCTCGGTTTGGGTTTCCAGGTGAAAAATCTCTGTGTAATGTTTGTGTTTGCCATTGTATCTTTTCTGTTCTTTTCTGAATATCAGTTTGCAGTAGATATTGTACAAGGTTAGAATTTACAGTAGACCCAGATAAAGACTTAACAGTATGTGTTGATGCAAGTAAAGAGGGACTAGGTGGTGTTCTAACTCAGGAAGGGCACACAATTTGTTATGAGTCCCGGAAATTAAAGGAACATGAGAAAAATTGCATCACTCACGACTTAGAATTGACAACAGTAATACATCCCTTAAAAATGTGGCGACACTACATAATGGGTAGAAAATTCTTACTATTAACGGATAATAGCGGGGTGAAATATCTATTTAACCAACCAGACCTTAATGCAAGACAAGCAAGGTGGCTAGCCTTCTTGAGCGAATTCAACTTCGAGGTCAGACATATCAAGAGAAAGGAAAATAAAGTAGCCGATTCTTTAAGAAGAAAAGTCCATGGGTTATTTGATATAAATATCAGCAGGGCAAAAAGTGACCTGGAACAAAGAGTAAAAGCACTAGGAATTAACGATGGAAATTACACTAAGATGATGGCAGAATTGCAAAACAGTATCACAAACTCAGATAAACTAGATATAAGTATCGACAAACAGGGACTATTAAGATTTAAAAATAGACTTTACATACTAGATTCAACAGAGCTAAAATTAACTATTTTAGATTAAGTGCATAAGAAACCATATTCTAGCCATCCAGGTTACCAGAAAACAACAACAACACTCAGAAAACTATTTTACTGGCCTAATATGAAGGGCGAAAAAGCAGAGTATTTGGCTAGGTACCAAGATTTTCAGCAGGTTGAGGCTGAACACCAGCATCCAACTGGCCTATTACATCCATTACCAATACCAGAATGGAAATGGGAGACCATATTGCTGGACTTTATAATAGGTTTGCCTAAAACACATAAACAAAGTGATTCTATAATGGTTGTAATAGATAAAATCAGTAAGTCTGCACACTTTATTCCTGTAAAGTCTACTTTTAAATCTATTAAACATTGCGGAGATATTCATGAAAGAAATTTTTAGACTGCATGGTATTCCTAAAATGGTGATTTCAGATAGAGACGTAAAATTCACATCCACTTTTTGGAAGGAATTATTTGCAGGGCTAAATACTAATTTGAATTTCAATACGAGTTATCATCCACAAACAAATGGACAGATCGAAAGGACAAATCAAATCATGAAGGATATGCTCTGCATGTATGTAAGAACAAAGCCGAACAAGTGGGAAGACTACCTACACTTGGTAGAATTTTCATATAACAATGGGTACCAAACTTCGGCTAAGTTGAGCCCTTTCTAAATACTGTATGACAAAAAGTGTACAACTCCAATTAGCTGGGATAACCTAGCTGACAGACTCATGGATGGACCAGATATGCTCCAAGAAATGGAGAACATGGTAAAGAAAGTACAACAGAACTTGAAAGAAGCACAGGACAGACAAAATAGTTATTGAAAAGAAGACAATTGGAATTTCAAGTGGGATACCATGGTTATTTGAAGGCCAAAGCCCAAAAAATATCACTGAAGTTGGGGAACTATGCCAAGTTGGCACCAAGTTTTTGTGGGCCCTTCAAGATACTAGCTTGAATTGGACCTGTAGCATATCAACTTGCACTTCCAGCTAATCTAAGAATTCATAATGTATTACATGTTTCTTTGTTGAAAAAGTATATTCATGACACTACTCATATGATTGATTGGAACTTGGTGCAGGTGGAACCCGAGGGCGAGTTCCAGGTGGAACCCCTGGGCATTCTGGATTGGAGAGAAATAACACTTCGGAACAAAGTCATCACTCAGGTAAAGGTGCAATGGAAGCACTTTAGTCCTGAGGAGGCCACTTGGGAATTGGAGGGAGATTTGCGGAAATATCATCCAATCCTGTTCCAGGAAAGAAACAAACTGAGGACAGTGTTTTACTAACTGGGGAAAGGATGTGACATCCCCCAAAAATAAGATTTTTTATTTTTTGTGTTGGAAATTTATTTTCGTTTTTGGCAAATTCGAATCTGGAAAATTTTTGCCATTTATGGAAATTCCAAATTTCGAATTTAATAATTGTATTTAATTATTGTGATTGTTGGGAAGAGATCTATTTGGACTCAACTAACTATTTGACTATGACACTTGTGTCACCACAGAATATTTATATTAATTGTAGGAGGACAAATGGAACAACCATGTTAAAAATCAGCTGACCATGACTCCATGAGTGCGGAACAAGTTGGAACTACCTATGGGCTAATGATTACAAGTAGCAAATCAGAGATTTGGCCACTGGGATCCCCTGAAAGTCAGGGATTAAGAAAGCTGCGAAAAATCCCCAAAGGAGGGAAAAGACCTGGGAAAAATTGATAAATAGCATATGCGAGGAGGTATGACGCTGCCAAGTATGTGGGGAAAGAATTCTTGAGCTCTCTTGCTGTTATGAACACTACGGATCGAGTGTGAGGCAAGAGGAGCTTGCTAAAACAGGATCACCTTGCTTTTATGAGCACTGTTGAGTAAGTGTGAGGAAAGGAGATAACTGTTGGAATTGAAGGACATAACTGAGGAGGATTTTCCAAGTTCACCCTCATGGATTCATGGTCAGGCTAGGGTGTGAATCGGTCAAGTAGATTTGGCTGCCCTGTTCTACGGTTGGGAGGAACGTGGCTGTCACCTTTATCTTCCCGTGGATTGGATTCAAATATGTTAATTTTCCCCTCTCTATTATGAATGAATATGTCTTTTGATGTTATGTATCTATTGAAGCTGAGCTGGAATAAGCTACATTCTCTGTCTGTGTGACCCATTTTGCATATGGTGTATTGTATCTAATTAAAGTAGAACTGTAATGTTTTCCATTTTTGTTTGTTGTGGGGAATATACGTAAAGGAAATCTATAATTGTATTTCTATAAGTAAGTAAGGAAAGGAGGAGATTAATGACAATGAGGAAGATCCTCTGTGTAGATACATCCCCAGGAAACCAAACTCAAATCCCTCGGAACATCTTTTATAATGACCAATCTCTGATGGAATGATATTATTAATCATGTATTTACATAGATGCACAGATCCAGTACTATTGACATTTAATTTATTGATTAAAAGAGGCTCTAAGTGAATATTATAAGAATTTACCTTATACAAAAAATTGTATCCTTTGTACCCTTTTGTGTGTGGAATATTCCTAAGACCTTAGGCTTTCAGAATTCTATGAGGAAAACTCAGTCCAACTTTCTTTTTGCCTTTCGGATGTTCGTGTATATTTATGGATTATGAACTCACAAAGTTATGAATACCGAAACCTTGAAGCTTCCCCATTTCACATTTCAGAAGTTGGTTACGTAAGAGGTTTGGGCATTTGAACTCATGAAGTTCCGAACCCCGAAATGCGGGACCCACCTTCTCCTTTTTGCATCTTTTTAGAAGTTTGTTTATGTTGGATGTTGGCGTTTGAAACCCTAGGGCTTTAACCTTTCAGAATTTGGAAGTTGTAGTGTGTTGTTGTTTGGTAGTTGCAAACCCTGAAACCCCGAATCCCGAAATCCCGAAGTTTTTCCATACATCCTTTCACCTTTAGGAAATTCGAGAGTTTTTGTGTATGGTTGTTTGGGGATTACAAACCCCAAAACCCCAAATCCCGAAATACCGAAGTATTAGTTCCACGTTCTTTTCTTTTCGCAATTTCGGGAATTGTGGTATGTTGGATATTTGGCTATGGAAACCATGAAACCCCGAACCATGAAATCCTAAAATGCGGCTCTCACCTTTTCCTTTCTCGCATTTCAGAAATTTGTGTATGTCAAGGTTTGGACACCGGAACTCATGAAGTTCTGAATCCTGAAATTTTGAAGTGCAGGACCCACCTTCCTTTTTTTCGGATTTAAGAGATTTGTATATGTGGTTGTTTGGGCACTTGCACTCGCGAATCCCGAACACCAATTTCCTGAAGAACTAATCACCTCTCACTTTTTCGAAGTTGTAGTGTGTTGATGTTTTGACTTTTGTATTCAAGAAAACGTGAAACCCGAAACCCAAAAGTACTCAACATCTTGTCACAATTTCAGGAAATGGTGTGTGTTGATGTACGGCTCTTGTACTCGTGAAGCCTCGAATCCTGAAACCCTGAAATGCTGGCCCACAGTCGTTCTGTATTTCAGATTTCAGCAAGCCACAGGGTCCTTTATTTTGTTCGGCACTTGTGATCACCAAAACCCGGTTGACCTCTGTTCTTCACAAAGCTTTAGGAACTTAGAAGAAACTTATTGTTATGGGAACAACCCTATTAATTTAATGAATGGACTAGTAAAAGAATGTCGGGGAGTATTCATCCCGGAAAGAGGTACAAAAGTAACAAACTGCTTTAGAAGTCGATTGTATTGCGAACAAATGGAAATTTTTCTATGTAGGGTTTTGGTCATAAAACCCCAAAGTTGTTTGTATTGTTAAGACTATGGTGTTGTTATAGGTACTAGCAGAAAAGAGGGTAATTATAAATTTTTGGATCTTAATTAAACATTGAAGTGGTGAGAAAATACTCATTTTATCGTTGTTTAGAAAAGTTAAGTTGAATGGTGCTTGAGATCTCGAAACTTTTCAAGGATAAATGTACAAACAAAAAAATATTTTGTTTTTATGGTGATTTTTGAGGTACATTACAATAAGCCACTCCAGTTCATGCATACAAAGGGAAAATTGCAGAATGACCGCCATCAAAAGTGGCCCACATACTTGCAATAATTCCACCTCAACATCAAGTATAAAACAGGAGGCACCAATCGCGTCGTTGATTGTCTCAGTAGACCTCCAGTCATGGCAATCACCACGGTTCTAGACTCTTGTAGCGATGAGACATCTAGATGGCCTCAACTCTATGAGACAGACCCTGACTTTTCCACCACCTACCAAATGTTGGGTGTAAACATAGTTGTCTATAACTTCCATCTTCAGGATGGGTTGTTGTGTTGTCTGGGCCATATCTGTGTTCCATCAAGTGAGCGAGCGAAGATGATCTAGGAAGCCCACTACAGTCAGGTGGCAGGACACTTCGACGTTGAAAAGACAGTGGATATGCTACAGAAACATTTCTACTCGCCAAAACTTCAATAGGAGGTCAACAAGTATATCAGGTCTTGCACTGCCTGCGCTATTGCCAAACCGACCACTAAGAAATAGGGCCTGTACAATCCTTTTCCTACTCCTTACAGGCCATGGGAATCCATATCAATGGACTATATGTTGGGCCTCCCATCCACCAAGTAGGGAAATGACTGTGTTTTTGTTGTTGTTGATCAATTTTCTAAGATGGCGATTCTGGTTGCCTGCAAGAAGAGCATCACAGTAGAGGCCATTGCCAATATCTTCTTTGAACAAGTCTGGGTACATTTAGGAATATGACAAACCATTGTCTCAGATTGGGATAGTCGATTTCTTAGCACATTCTAGTCGAGCATATGGTCACCACTGGACACGAAGCTCACAAATTTTGGTTGCACTTGCAAAAAGAACGACTTACGGGACCCTATCGAAAGCTTCAATCACTTTTTTATGGGTCGTAAACTATCACCAAGGTCATGGGGGACAATTATTTTGAGCTCAACGTTCCTCCTTTCCTTGGCCTACACCCAGTGTTCAACATGGATCTCCTTTGCCCTTATTTCCCACCATTATTAGACACCTCAGAAGTAGCAGAACAGATGACACCCACAAATCTCAACCCTTACTACATACAAAAGGCATACAATTATCATATTGTGGACACACAAATCAAGGGCACTCGACAACAAAGGATCTAGCTTTATTGAGTCATCAAAGCAGGGTAGCTCCTGCACTAAGGCAAGTGGCTCACCCTGGGCCAAATTCAATAGAAATTTCCTCATATGATGGAGGACCTCAATGAAATGGAAACTATTGCTTCCTAATGAGGTACAATTGATCCAGATGTATATCAGTGGCCACCCACCTTTTCCAACTGGCTCAAAATAGTTTTCTGACAATTTTGGCAATTTACTATTTTTAGCAGTTTTAACTTCTGGGGCCATTTTGAGGGCCTAAATGAAGGTTTTTCGTGATCGAGATTATGAATGATAGGAGAAGGAATTATTTATCCCCCAAAATGAATCTCCTCGATGATACCTTTCCAATGGGATATCACACGCCTAAAACATATATCATATGCAAAAGTTACGACCCCAGGAAGTTGATGTACTAACTTACCCAAACGAGGCCCACATGACTTTTGGCGCTTCATCTCCTAGGGTTAGGTTTTTTGGATGTCTAGGGTTTTGTCATTATTTTTTATTGTAA
This sequence comes from Picea engelmannii, assembly GCA_009831015.1. Classification (NCBI taxonomy): domain Eukaryota; kingdom Viridiplantae; phylum Streptophyta; class Pinopsida; order Pinales; family Pinaceae; genus Picea; species Picea engelmannii. The sequence goes on along the minus strand of ML787525.1, from coordinate 544,753 downwards.
AAATTCCTACAGATCCATATTTAAATCTTCTTCTTGCGAATGTGCACAACCGTCACATCTCTTCTCAGAGATAAGCCACCACCATTCCAACAAGCTTGTTTTCGTTGCATTTTACAGTTTCATCTTATTTTGTTATTGAATAGAAAACCAATTTATTGTATCTCTATTATTTTGTGTTAAGAACCTGTTAATAATCTGTATTCATTTGATTCTGCTCATAAAATCCGAATCAATACCCTTTCATTCAGTAGGACCTTGCTTGGTGGCCAATTTTGGGAGAACAAGCCTAGCTTGGGATACCATGGGGATTCAATCCCACAGATTGGATGCTAAGGTCCCACATATAATATAATGATGAATTTCCTTTGGAGGCCTATAGTACAATGTGCAATACATGACCTATCCCTCACATGCTAAATGTTTTTCATAGGAGAGTCAAAACGTCACTTATGGAGACTTGATATCACCTATAGGGATAGGGTTTGGTTGTGAAGGTGTTGTTCGATGAAATGTGGAATGTTTTAAAGGAAAGAGGATTGAATACCATCAATACAGGAATTGAATGAGTGATAACTATCCTTTGGAGTCTTATCCATGAATCTACTACTCCAACAACTTCTTCAAAGTGCCAAATACTTCCCCAAAAGGGGTGGCGTCACCTTGTTCTACGATTTCGTTTGTCTAAAATTTAATTTAAAGATGAAGTTTTTAATATTTTTTTTTTCAAGAGGTAATGTAAGGGTCGTTGACCCCTTATCTTATGTTTTACCCTTTCTATGTGGAAAAACTATGTGATAGAAATTTTGTATAAATAGAGATCATGAAATCTAATTTTGAATCATAACTCTACCATTGTGAAGAGATAAGGATTGAATTTTTCACTACCCTTGAATATTTTTGTTCTCTTGTGATATGTTATTGGGTATGTTTGGCTATGGACTACATGATGATGATGTGTTATCTCTTGGAGGTATTTTCTAGTTATTGTGGTGGCTTATCTTGGTATTTTATGGTTTATCTTATCTTATTTGGATTAGTAAGAAATTTTACTTGTTTCTATAATTTTTAATTCATGATCAAGGTTGATATTTCTAAGTCTAAGTAGGAAGTATAAGTGCATACACCCCTAATTTATCTCCACCATAATTTTAAACATAGCATTATTGTTTGCAAGGATTTGCTAAGGAAGTATAAGGGCATACACCCCTTAGTTTAAACCCTAGCTATGGTACTTTCCTTGGGGAATAATAGAATTTATAATTGCAATTAGGTAGTCTCTATAGCTCTTTAATTTTCACCCCATCAACCATTAATCAAAGGCAGTAGTCCTTACATTCAAGAAATAAAATGTTGCATTGGTAAATGTGAAAATTTGAAGTTTTGAACCTCTCTCACTAGGATATTAGTACTTGAGCCCTAGTCTATATTTACTCATTGAGGAGTCCTCTCTCACCCACTAAAACTTGCTTCTATGAAAAAAATAACCTACATCCATTAGTGATGCAGAAATATAACCCTCTAACCCTAGATAAATCCTAAACTAACCCTAGAAATTGGCTATAATTTTTCCCTAACAAACTACTAACCCTAACACATTTTTTACGCAACTTTAAAGTGATTTTCATTGGCTGAATTTTATGTTATAATTATTGGTTTTCTATAAACACAAGGATGATAAATATCACTGCATTAAGGTTTTTGTGACAGCCTTGCTTTTTTGCTAAAGTATTTCTCTTTCATTGATGAGTTGAACTAATCTTCACTAGATTGTCTCTTGCTTATTTAAATAGAATGTTAACACTTATTTTGAAGCTCTCGCTATATTTTATATGCTGATATATATCAATGATTGTTTATGCAATTAGGGACAAAAAGATTAGATTTCTTGTCCACCTAACATACTTCATTGTGTACTTGGTTTTCAATGTGTCTCAGGAAAGTATTGTCGCTTGCAAAGTCACTCAAAACATTGGAAAAACTAAACCTTCCTCAAGACTCATTTTTAATTTCCCTTTTACATCTAGAAACTTGACCTTTAGGGGCATCCATTCATACATTTAATTTTCCATTTCAATTCCCCCTAAGTTCATCAGGATCCCCCCCTTGAGGTGTTTACCTCACCTATAAATTGACAAGAAAACATGCCTAAGGTGACACTAGGTAGGTTTTCTCTAATTTGTCACCAATTTGGTGGTTAGGTCAGGATTTTACCTACCTAAAACCTGTGCAATAACATTTTGGCACCGTTGATGGAGAGGATTTAAAATCCTCTTTCGAACCCTAAAGACACATTGGAAATATATATAAGAGCATCTTCCCTCGCCTACTTGGCGACTCCACCCATGGCATGCTCCCTCCATTTTCCCTTTTTTGATAAGCTCTTCTTGAAGTACATTTGGCGACTCCACCTTCCTAAAAACCTTTCTCTTCTTATCGTTCACACCTTCTAAGGTTTACCAAATAAGGCCTCCCCTCAAGCTCAATGTTGTCAAAAATCTCTTCCATGGTACCCTTCCCATTTCTCCAATCATCACCCTTGGGAAAAAGGACCTTTACAAAACCCTTTACATCGCCGCTATCCAAGGGTACCCAAATGCAATTCCAAAATAGTCAAACAAGTGGTTTCCAAAGTTCCCAAGAAATAATGTAGTGACTATTGAGGATCATCTTTACATCATAGGTCGAGACATGGACAATGCAAGGATTGAGCATAAGCATCTAGCGATGAGATTATTCGCTTCATCATTGACTAAATGAGATCTTTATTGGTTAAGATACCTTCATGAAAATAATATCATGTATTATGAATATTTTCCCAAGTTTTTAAAGAGTAGATGGTCAACACAAAAAGATGGTGAGACACTTGTAGTTGAATTCAATCAAATAAAGAAAAAGGAGAATGAGAAAGTAAATGAATTCAATACCATATTTGATAGATTGTACAACCATATTCTTACAAATTTTCGTCCTATATCCACATTATGTTGTCTCCTATATATGAATGATTTTTAATGGAAATTGTACTTCATTATTAAGAGCAAGAAGCCCACATCGTTAGCATGGGACAAAGAATATAGTGCTCACATCGAAGAGAGTCTTTGAGATTCGAGGGTGGATCCTTTTCAGTACCATCGTGTCAAGGAAGAAACAAAGACTAAGGTTTCCAAGAGAAATGCTCTTGATCCTATTTCCCTATTGAATCAAAAGATAGATCAAATGAGTACTTAGTTTACCCAGGTTCATAACCATATTATGGGTCATTTGACTACTATAGAAAGAAATCAATACTCTCCCAAACCTCATTTTAGAAGAGAGCAAAGAGATGCCATAGGTTGGAAACCAAAGCATCAACAAGAGGAAAAGGCCCCAGTTACTTTCAAACCAATTCAGATGGTTGACACATAATCTTGGTGCCTTCCATGCCAATAACCTCATAGAGAGGATGAGTGTCACTGACGATATGAATAATCTTGCGAGGATACAAATTTCATGGATATGATATTCATTTTCCAAGATGAAAAATTCACACAAGAACATATCAATGAAGCCAAAAGACAGGGGGAAAGAGAGGGGAGACTCTAGGCCTTTAATCAGTTAAAAATGGATCAGAAGAAGGAGTTAGGGAGGAGGGAATATTTGAGCTACACTAGAATAAAAAAAATTTCATCCCTTATATCATATCCTACCACTCCTCTTCCATTAGAAGAGAAGGTGGCCCCATCACCTCCACCTCTAGTACATGAGTTTCTTATTAATCCAAATACCATAGATGAGATCTAGTTGAATATAGATGTTTCATCCATGTTTAGAAAACTGAATATGACATCCCCAATGACAAATATGTGCAAGATCCCTTATATGAAAAGGGAAATCTTGAATATATTACAGGTATTAATCAATAAGGAAGACCCTCCTATTATTTTGAATACTATATATCTTGATTGACAAAGAGACAATCATCCTCCCTTATATCTTTCATTACGAATGAATGGTCTCTAATTGAACAACTGCATGCTTGACTTTTTGGGCCTTAAACAATTTCATGTCATTGAAGGTGATGGAACAACTTGTTTTGAAGACAACCTGACCCTATGGTAATGTATGTGGTATTAATTCTAAAAGGGTCAATATTTATGGGTTATGTGAGGACGTTGAGGTTTTTTTTATTGATTTTCGACATATCATCCTCCTTATGGACATAGTAGTGGTTGTTGTTCTAGATTCTCGGGGGATGGTTTTATCCAGGAGATGGTATTCTTCCCTTGGGGATTTCCTTAGCATGAAAATTACCCATGCATACATCCCCATGGGTCATGACACCTTTGAGATATTATACAGCCAAGAAAATAATTATAGAAATGGGATGGATCCCAATGGGCATGATTATGTCAGTGAGTTTGACTACGATGTTCCCCAATAGATTATTGAGTATGATTCTTCTGAGTTTCCTTTCATGAAATAATACTCCATAGATATGCTCCTCCCAAGGAAAGATGGATACAGAGAGAAAATTAAAAAGTACCAAAGGAAAGAGCGAGGGTCTATCCAAATTTTGAAGAAAGAAGATGAAGAACGTGAAGAAGCCATCAAAATGATGTTCAACGTAGAGCCTCCTTCTGATCCATACATTGAGAACATACCTTACATCAATTTCAATGAAGGAAGTATTTCACTCATGTGGGACAAGATAAAGGTCAAGCCCAAGTATGACCAGAGAGATGACAACTCATGGTTTGTCCCTTACATCATCAATAATAAGTATGAATAATAAAATTACTATTTGACAGCCTTGGATGAGAGAAATATGCCATTACGAGTGGATGTATCTCTTCTCCAACCCTATGTTCAGGTCACATGATTTATTCAAGGCCCATTCCCAATGTTAGTAGTTAGGTCATCTTTCTTTCTTTTCATTTTCATCTTGATTTATCATATTAGTTTATATGAATTTCATTTTTCATTTTTCTCTACTTGCATATTGATTTCATGCTTAGTTTAGAATTTTTTGAAGAAATGATAAAATTTATTTTCTAGATTAGTTTTTATTTTTTTATTTTTACGTATATGGACAAAGGGTCATAGAACCACCCTATATTTGATGTTTTTTGTTTCAGTGTAGGAAAATGTCTACTAGGAGATGTCGTGGTTCTCATCTACTCTACGGTGAGCATATGTCCCCAAGTAGGAGCCATATGTTATCCCCATTTTGTGGGATAACTAAGAAGATCTTATCTCGAGGCCCTTAGGTTATATATATGTAGTGTCGAGAGACTACATGACCAACAATGTCCACTTTCACATACATAAGTTCACTCTGTCACAAAATTTTATCCATTTTCAGTGGATCCACCACACCAAATAGCTTATGGAAGGCAGATGTGTCTTGCTCCATGTGGTACAAGTCAGGTATTGTGGCAGGTAATCACCCTAATATTTAAGGCATTTAAGAATGTTGTATTTGATCTTATGTTGATTATAGAGTGCTTGCTTGGAAATTATGCCTTTGACCCTGTTTCACCTTGGTGAGTGTCATATATTTCCTAGTAAGTGGTCAAACTTTGGGAAATTTTTGTGACTACTGGCCCCTTGAGGTGTTATCGTACCATTCCCAACCATACTTACCACTTTATTCTCATTACACTCCCAACAAATTGTCCTCTTCTACGTCCTTTGAATTTTGTGACCCAAGAAGGGAATGTACCTAATTTGATGGGAAGAAGTGGTTGAAGGCCCAAAGGGATTGTTGTTGACTAAAAAGATAAAATCATATATATAAACCTTCTATATTATTTGTCGAGGGACACCTCAATAAAGCAATGAAATTATTATTTATAATAAAAAGGGGAACCTACAAAATAATTGATAATGAATGCTTGAGGGGTTAGTTGGAGGATAGAAGGTCTCATCAAAATATGTTATATCATGAGCATGGTATCTAGTGGTATGTAATTACCATCATATAGTAACCAAGCCATGGGAGTGGCTCTCAGTTACACAACTCAGAGAAAGGGAGTCTCATCACGAGCCAGCATGCTCATTTATACAAGGTATTTGTGAGTAAACATGTCATTATCTGGACACCATGCCAGGAAAATTTCCTTCAACTCGTTCCTTAAGACATGAAATAAACAAAGAATGGAAAGAAGATGGGCTTGGAAAAAATACATTGCAAATGAAGGTGCCACAGACCCTCTACAAAGGAACCCATGAATGAGATAATATGAGGCCTTCTATGTCATGAAACACAACAACCTATGGATTCTAAACCCCTTAAACCTCATCATCCATTACATGACCTTGAAAGGCCATCCTTGGGAGCATCCCCTTCTTGAGGGATTTGGTCTACCCAAAGGGACTCCTGTGAAACCCCTCCCATACTTAAAATTGGTCAATTGTATATAGTTTTGAGCATCTGTTTAATTTGATGAGGTAGTTTTGATTCACATATGTAGGTTCCTTTTTTATTAGACGTTGTTTATACTTTTCATGATGTCTTTGACTTGATATATTTGGAGGGCATACCCTTGAGGGAAAGTTTTGGGAGAATACGCCTAGCTTGAGATTCCATGGGCCTTCAAGCCCATAAGTTGGATGCCAATGGCCCACATGCGAGATCATGATGAAATTCGTTTGGATGCCTAGAATAAAATGTGGAAGACATGACCTAGCCCTCACATGCCAAACATTTTTCCTAGGAGAGGAAACCCATCACTTATGAAGGCTTGACATCACCTAGAGGGCTAGGGTTTGTTGGTGAAGGTGTTTTTCGATGACATTTGGCACTTTATGAGGGAAATAGACTTGAATACCATCAACAAAGGAATTGGATGAGTGACAAGTGGCCTTTGGAGGCCTAGCCATGCATCTAATAACCCAACGAATTCTTCAAAGTTCCATAACATCTCCTAAAGGGGTGACATCACCTTGTTCTAGGGTTTCTTTTTGTAAAAGTTAATTTTAATATGAATTGTTTAATATTATTTTATTTCAAGTGGTAATATAAGGGTTCTTGACCCATTATATTATGTTTTACGTTTGTTGAGCGGAAAAACTATGTGATAGACATTTTGTATAAATAGAGATCATAAAATCACATTTTCAATCATAACTCTCCCATTGTGAAGAGATACAGACTGAACTTTTTTCTAGCCTTGAAGCTTTTTATTCTCTTGTGCTATGGTATGGTGTCTCTTTGGTTATGGACTACATGGTGATGATGTGCTAGCTCTTCGAGGTCTTTTCTAGCTATTGTGGTGGTTTATCTTGACATTTTATGGTTTATCTTGTGGTATTTGGATTGCTAAGAAATTTTATTTATTGCTATCATTTGTAATTCAAGCTCAAGGTTGATTTTTCTAATGCTAAGTAGGAAGTATTAGTGCATACACCCCTACCTTAGCTCTACCATAATTTTAAGCATATAATTATTGTTTGCAAGGGTTTTCTAAGGAGGTACAAATATCATTTATACCCACAAGGAGGTAGTAGCTGTAGATTTTTACTTTTGACACCATTAACCGTTAATCAAAGGCACTAGTCATTGCATTGTAGAAATAAAATGTTGCATTGGTAAACATGAAAATTTTCATTTTTGAACCTCTCTCACTTGGACATTGTTCCTTGATCCCTAGGCGATATTACCTCACTAAGGCATTCTATTTCACACAGTAAAACTTTTTGTTTTTATAAAAATAACCTACAACCATTAAGGTTACATAAATCTAACCATCTAATCCTAAATAAATCCTAAACTAACCCTAGAAATTCATTATAAATTTTCCCTAACAAATTACTAACCCTAGCACACTTTTTAGGCTAGTTTAAAGTGATTTTCATTGGATGAATTTTTTGTTATAAGAATTGATTTTATACAACCATAAGGATGATAAATATCATTGCAGTAATATTTTTTTGATATCCTTTCTTTTGTGCTAAAGTCTTTATCTTTCATTGATGAGTTCACCTACTCTTCGCTAGATGGTCTCTTGCTTATTTAACTAGAATTGTAGCACATGTTTTTGAGATCTTGTTATATTTTATATGATAATATATATCATTGATTTTTTCTAAAATTAGTGATAAAAATATTAACTTTCTTTTCCACCTAACATACTGCATTGTGTAGTTGGTTTTCATTGTGTCTCGAACATGTATTTTCTCTTGGCAGGTCACTCAAAACATTGACAACCCTAAAATTTCCCTAAGACTCATCTCCAAGTTCCATTTTCCATATATAAACTTGAACTTTATGGGTATCCATTCATACATATTATGTTTCATCTCAATCCCCCCTAGGGTCATAGGGATTCCCCCCTTGAGGTGACTACCTTACCTCTAAAGTGATGGGAACACCTTTGTGACGTAACAATGGGTAGGTTCTCTCTAATTTTTCTCCATTTTGGTGGTTGGGTTAGGATTTTCCCAACCTACAACTTGTGTGATAATAGGATGAACACAAGTCAGGGTCGCAATATAATGTACACAACCCAATGTGGGAATGTGAAAAATATAGACCAATATTATAATGAGACGAACATTTCTCGATGTCACAATGTGACGAACATAACCCACTCTTAGATTGTAACAAACCCATTTGAATTCCATAATGTGACAAACAAAACTCCTTTGTCACAATTTGATGACTATAAACTTATGATGTGATGTGATGAACAAACGATTATGTCACAATGTGACGAACAAAACTTGATGTCACAATATGATAACCAAAACATGAACAACATTGCAATGAAGTAGTGTCATAGTAAAAAATGGTTAAACATAATCAACATGCCCCACCATAATTAGATTCACATGGTCAATGAAGGTCAACCATGTGCACGGTTGACAATAAAAATTTCCAATCAACCATAGTCAACCATGGTCATGGTCAACCACAGTAAACCATGGTGAAGCACAACCATGATCAACCATAGTCAACCTTTCCTTCCCTAAGTCAACGAATGTCTATCAAAGTTAACCATGGTCATGGTCAACCATGTTCATTTTCTATTAATGTATTAATGTATTAATAATTTAATAATGTATTACATGTGTAACATTGTGATGAACATATCCGAGTGGTCATAATGTGACAAACATATCCCTATCTCCGCAATGTCATGGGCATATCCTCACTTTGTAATGTGACACACATATATTAATGTCTCATTGTGACAAACATTTATAAATATCACAATGGGACTGACAATAGCCATGGTCACAATGTGACATACACAACCCATTGTGAGAATGTGAAAAACATAGATCAACATTGGAATGAGACAAACATTTCCTGATGTCGCAATGTGATGAACATAACCCACTCTAGGACTATGAAAAACTTGTTTCAACACCATAATGTGACCAACAAAAACCATTTTTTTGTAATTTGATGACCATAACATTATGATGGGATGTGATGTACAAAATCTTATGTCACATTGTGATGAAAAAAACGTGATGTCGCAATGTGACAAGCAAGACATGATGAACATTGCAATGTAGTAGGGCCATAGTAAACTATGTTTAAACATAATCAACATGGACCACCATAATGAGATCCATATGGTCAACGAAGGTCCACCATGGGCATGGTCGACCATAAAATACCTCGGTCAACCATAGACAACCATGCTCATGGTCAATCACTGTCAACGATGATGAAGGAAAACCACGATCAATCATAGTCAACCTTTCCTTCCCAAAGTCAACCAAGGTCTACCAAATTAAACCATGGTCCTCGTCAATTAATGTAATAATACTTTAATAATGTATTATTATTGTATTACTTTATTATTGTATCATTACTTTAGCAATGTATAAAATAATTAGTACATTATATTAAACATTAATGTAAATTAATACTCTAATTTATACATTACATTTATATAGTAATGTATTAATACCTTAGTAATGTATTTCTACTTTATTGTTGTATTATTTTATTAGTGTATTAATGTCATTCATAATCATGACCATAAAATTAGTGTCATTCATAGTTATGACCATAAAAAAACCATGATGTATTTATTAAGGTATTAATACTTTAATAATATATTTATTAAAGTATTAATACTTTAAGAATGTATTACTTTATTAATATATTCATACCTTAACAATATATTAATTAATAATGTATTAATATATTAATTAATTAATACATTACATTATTAATGTATTAATATTTTAATATGTTACATTATACATTATTGTATTAATACTTAATTTTTTTTTTTTTACATGAAAAAAATAGATTCAGTGTTATTCTTATTAGAATCAAATGAAACTTTCAATTTACAACAATTGTGTCTTCCATAATTGGAATATTCCTTCTCCTTCTACATCTTTTACCTGTGTTAACATGTGGTCATTTTATTTGTCTAAAACACTTTATAGACCAATATATTTTTCTGGTTAGAGCACCTTATAGAATGTGTAATTCCTCGGATCTAACAATAGATCCATTGACGATCTCTTCAAAAAATAGCCACCGTAGAGTATCATTGAGAGCCTTTTTAGATAAGTTGTCTGCAACTTTATTAAACTGTCTTTGGATTTGCATGAAGTTTATGGTTTCAAAACCTTTCTTTAATGTGTTGATCTTCTCCTTCGAGTGGCTGAGATAGTTAAGATCTAGATTGGTTTTGTCATTTATCCAATCAATGGTGACCTTTGAGTTGCCTGCCACCATTAATTTTTTAAAAGAGTAATGTGTGACAAGTAGAAGGATTCCCCACAATCCCATCATCTCAGCTTTCATATTGTTCCATGTTCCTTCAAGAAAATGAGTTTGGATGGTGTGTCCAGAAGTGATTTTTAAATAAATACCTATGCCACACTTATTTTCTGCAGCTGCACCATCAAAGAAGCCAATTGGGTTGTCATTGAAGTAGATTGGGTTCAATAATACTTCTAAATTGTTTGCTTCCTCTTTATATGGGTGTTCTTTAATGGAGAGGAGAATTTTCTTGTATATCACAGGTTCATTCTTTGTCCAGTTTTCGAACTAAATTTATATTTATGTATTTCCATATGTCCCACATAATAAAAAATGGAATGTGTCTTAAGTTAGGAAGTTTGAAGAACGAGTGTTTTAAATTTTCTTCAATGGTAGCTCTCTTCCAATAACTATTAATCCTCAAAGTTGTGAGGACATTGGCCCAAATAAGTTGTGTGATCTGGCATTCTACAAAAAGGTGTGTAGTGGATTCTTCAACTTTAAGGCACAAGGCACAGACTAAGGGGCCAATTCCACCTCTTTTTTGGTAATTGATACGTGTGAGTAAGCAGTCTTCTATGCAGAGCCACATGAAGCATATTATTTTTGCTATAATCTTAATAGTCCATATCGCTTTATGTCACCACTTCTCTACAATCATTTTATTTGTATAAAGTATGGACTGATATGCCAATCTGGTCGTGACCTTACCGGTCGTACAGTTCCAAGACCAAGAGAGTTTGTCCTTTTGTCCTTTGGATTGCTCAATCTAATGCCACTTCTTCTAAGGTTTTGAGTAATACATTAATTTATATATTACATTTACTTTAATGTAATAATGTATTGATAATTTATTAATACTTTAATAATTCTTTAAATACATTAAGGTCAATGTCAATGTATTGCCACTTTGTTAATGTATTATTTTATTAAATTGATCCATTAAAAAAAAATACTATATTGTAAATGTAGTAATGCTTTAAAAATGTTTTACTAAATACTATAGGTTCATTGTATTTCTACTTTAATAATGTATCTATTTACAATTTATTAATATATAAATTAATTAATACATTATAATATTAATGTGTTACTTTATACACTAACCTAATTTTGTACTTTAATTTATGCATTGCATTAATACATTAATGTATCATTACATTATTAATGTAACAATATATTCATACTTTGTTAATGTATTTATTAAAAATGTACTCATGTATTACTTAATAAAATTAATACATTACAATATACATTAATATATTAATGCATAGTTATGATCATAAGAAACCATGATGTATTACTTTATGTATTAATATTTTAATAATTTTTTTATTAAAGTATAGATGTTTTAATAATATATTTATTAATGTATTATTATTTAATTAGTGTATTTATACTTTAGCAATATATTAAGGTGAATGTATTATAATGTATTACTTTATTATTGTATCAATATTTTTTTAATGTATTAATACTTTAAAAATGAGTTATTAATGTATTTATTGTATTATTAATGAATTCATTTATTAATATATTAATACTTTAACAATGTGTTAATTTATAATACATTAATGTAATAATTAATTAGTACATTACATTATTAATGTATCAATCAATTAGTACATTATATTGTTTAGTAATGTAAATCAATCTTTTAATTTATACATTATATTGATAAAGTATTAATTTATATATATTAATACATTATTATTATTATATATTACATTAATATAATAATTAATTAGTATATTAATGTCTCCAAAACATGTAGATTATTAACTACCACTTTATAAAATAGTTGATATACCTCAATAAATATTATTAATTTGGAAAAATAATAAACAAAATGTATATAAATATATCAACCACCTTTTTAAATTGACAATTGCCAATTTTTAAATACTTCAAATCATGAATGTGATATTATTGCACTTGTATAGGTTTAGCTTCCTCAATCAACCTAAGAATAACCTTATATGGTGGAACTCTCGCTCTCACTCTAAGTTTAATTGGACAAGAAGTCGTACCTAGGTGAGTAATTTATTTATGTCCTAGTATTTTGTTTAACTATTATTTTTATTGAAAAATTAAATAAATATATATATAGTTTTAATGTAAAAATGAATTTATAAATACATTGTTACATAATTGTTTTATATTTTATTTTTATTCTATTACATAGTAATTATTTTATATTTTATTTCTATTTTATTACATAATAATTTTAAAATGTATTATTTTTTAATAAAAAAATTAGTTTTTAAAAATACAATAATTATTTTATATTTTATTTCTATTCTATTACATAATTATTTTAAAATGAAATGTTTTTTAATAAAAAAATAGTTTTTAAAAATACAATCTTACATATTTATTTTTTATTTATTTTATTACATAATAATTTTAAATATAATTATTTATTTATTTTTATAAAAAAATAATTTTTAATATTATAATATATAAATTCATTTTGAACACAAATATTTATTAGAAAGAAAAAAATAGGGAAAATGACTTTAAAACTTACTATTTCCAAGAGGGAATCCTTATTGCCAAAATGCTTAAGCTAATTTAAAATCCTTACCCAAATAAAAAAAATGATGAACTCCTTTATAAATAACTTGGTAATTATGATTTTTGTTTTTCAAATTACATATTCTATTCTTAATTAATTATTAGTAAAACAAATATTTACTATGAAAAAAATACATCATGTTGGATAATAACATATTTTTTAGAAAAGAGATTTTACTAGTTAGATATCAAGAATAATAACATTAAAAAGGGAGAGGATATTATTATTATTATTATAGTATTTTTCAACATTCAAAAATAATGTTATGTTTTTAAAAGATAAAGTATATCTATGTAAACTAGAAATAATAAAAAGTGAAATTTTATCCTTGTAATATAACAATGTAATCTTCATAGATGAACATATCAACCAATGTAGAGATATTTTTCACTATGTAAATAAATATTTAAAAGGCCAGATTATACATGCTAAACTTTCATTGATTACAACATTATATAGAAAGGATAAAAAGTCACGTTCAATGATTTTAGCACACACTCACTCAAACAAAACAAATATAGACTCTCCAAATGGATTGTTCCTTCATGTATATTATTTCACAACCATGCACATTTATAACTTCCTATATTGAAAAAATATTTAGATATGCACACACAAAAAGATCTAGACTCCCTCGATGAACCATGCCTTCATATACACTGTTTCACTACCATATACATATGTAACTTATGATATTCACAAATTATTTATATTATCTTTAGTGTATTGTCATATGCACTTTGTAATCTACCCATTTCTAAAATTAAGCTCAAATCAACATTATCACATAGCATCTACAAGAAAATATGAATAAGTAACATAAGTAATATTGCAAATAATAGTTCAATTAAATTCCCATGAGAAAAATCATCTATATTAACACACAAAAAATATTTTCTACTATGACACTAAATAATAACATCTTTATACATGGAAATATAATAGCATACATATCTAGTCTAGTAGTTACATTTCATGGTAACCACAATGCCCATTGCATTCATTACACATAGATGGATATTAAATTACAAAAATGATTGTAACATCCTCTAAAAATATTTAAATAAATATCTATCATACAACTCAAAATTCTTTCCTAAAACAACCATAAATTCCATCCTTTTGTCTTACCCTAACAGTATCGTATTACACATGTGTACTGTTAAAAAGGTAATTAGTCATCAACATATAACAATAAAGAACAAAATACTTATATGTTATGAATTACATTGGGAAAATATATCTAGCGAAGCATTTTTCCTCCTAGTTGTATGAAATGACTAGTGTAGGTGTTACCCCTATGTTGAGAAATGAAATGACAAAGAAAAATTTACTAGATAGGGATCTATTGTTTCTCAATCAACTCAATTCTCAATTATCTTAACCAAGGATTAATATTCCAAACCATTTTACAATAGACATCCCACTCCATATCCTATTTCCCCCCTCAACCCTACATATTTCAAGGAATGGAATCCCATTGTCCCTCAAGCTATCCCCCTTCCCTTCAATTATCCATACATTATAGAAAACAAATATCTAGTACTCAGAAAACAAGAAAAGATCTAGTGTAACTTAGTTCCTCTTAATATCAACAATAATCCATGAACATAGTCATGGCTACAACATAGTTTCATGGATTCCAACTATGAAAACACTCTGGCATCATAATGCACCCTCTCTCTCTCCAACACTTGCATACACATACATAATATACCAATAATCAAATGACTCCCTTAAATTTTACTTGAAGGTGGAAAAAATGCCTTCACCAAGACATGCATGGAAAATCAAATTGCATACGCAACATGTGCCAACCAATAAATATTGGAATAATAAAGCATAAGGAAGATAAGGAAAAAGATAGGGAATCTTGGGAGAGAGATACTTGGACAAAAACTATTAAATTAGCATTGCATGACTCCCCAATTTCCCCACCCATTCATTCATTTCCCCCATGGTACTCCTAGGAAGTTATCATCACCAACTAAACCTTTATCAGTTTATTATTTACATTATTAATTCAAATATAATTAAATGATGCATTTTTTTTACAACACATGCATACGACCAAGGGATTATGAGGTGGTTCCCATATGTACAATTTTCCCACACTAGTACCATCAAGGTCTAACCCATCATATTTGGACCCAAGTGAATGGGACTAAACCCAAAATCATACCACATGCGCTACCCCAATTACCATATACTTACACAATATGATCATATTCATAAGGGGTAATTCTACACACTAATAAGAAAAATACTTTAAAAAATGTATAACCTCCCACATCTTAATTTTACCATGGATAGAATAATTAATGATAGAATAATTGAATTTATGTAATGTATAAAGAACCTAACTCATTCACCCAAGTTACTATATCTTATCATTTCACCTAAAACATTCTTTCATTATATTGATTTTAGTACACACCCACACATGACTCCCCTGATGGACCATGCCTTCATGTATATTGTTTCAGCCACACCCATATATGACGTCCTATATTAACAAAATATAGGACGATTATGAGGTGGTTCCCATATGTACAAGTTTCCCACACTAGTACCATCAAGGTCTAACCCATCATATTTGGACCCAAGTGAATGGAACTAAACCCAAAATCGTACCACATACGCTACCCCACTTACCATATACTTACACAATATGAACATATTCATAAGGGGTAATTCTACACACTAATAAGAAAAATACTTTAAAATTAGAATAATTGAATTTATGTAATGTATAAATAACCTAACTCATTCACCCAAATTACTATATCTTATCATTGAACCTAAAACATTCTTCCATTATATTGATTTTAGTACACACCCACACATGACTCCCCCGATGGACCATGCCTTCATGTATATTGTTTCAGCCACACCCATATATGACGTCCTATACTAACAAAATATTTATATTATCTTTGTTGTATTGTCATATGTATTATACAAATAAAATGGACCATGCCTTCATGTATATTGTTTCACTGCCACACCCATCTATAATGTCTTATATTGACAAAATATTTAGATTATCGTTGTTGTATTGTCATATATGCTCATTAGACAAATAATTGACAAAACACCTAGCCACCCACACCCTATTGACAAAATATTTAGATTATCGTTGTTGTATTGTCATATATACTCATTAGACAAATAATTGACAAAACACCTAGCCACCCACACCCTAATTTACTAGAGATAGAAAAATGTGGTTTATGTAATTTAGTAAAGGAAAGTTGAAATGACAATTTGTATAGGCGTTCATTGAGAAAATTCTTATATTTAAATCTCTGTCGGTTTAATGAAGGTATTTAAATGTTTGAGGTTCCTACACAAATTTTGAGATTTTTTAGTGGTTGTGCGAGGGTTCAAGAATGAATTTATTACCTAGCCTATCAAATTTACTAGACAAATAATTGACAAAACACCTAGCCACCCACACCCTAATTTACTAGTGATAGAAAAATGTGGTTTATGTAATTTAGTAAAGGAAACATGAAATGACAATTTGTATAGGCGTTCATTGAGAAAAATCTTATATTTGAATCTCTATCGGTTTAATGAAGGTATTTAAATGTTTGAGGTTCCTACACAAATTTTGAGATTTGTTAGTGGTTGTGCGAGGGTTTAAGAATGAATTTATTACCTAGCCTATCATATTTACTATTTTTGGGTAGCATAAGGCCATGTGAAACTGTTCACATGGCCACCATGTTGCTTCATAACATCACTTTGTTAATTACACAAGGTATTATAGATCAAGAAGATAGTAAATCCAATTTCTCCTAAGTTCATGTGAATGTTGTTTCCAAAGTAAATACACAAGGTAATATACAAGGTAATGAAACTTATTTCGATGAATTTCATACCCATTTTAAAAATTATGAAAATGGTGTGGTATGTTAAAATTTGAAAAAGTACACAATAATAGAGTATTTTATTGGGTGTATCCCACCAAAGGATTTTATTAAGGTATTGGCCAAAAAAATCTAAAGTTTGCATGGAGGGATATTGGCATGAATTTTAATAAACGAACTAGGAACATTTTTTAATTTTATTTTGATGAAATGGACCATTTATGTGAAGTTATTTCCCATGATCCATAGGTGTTTTTGGAACACCTCGATTGCGTTTTCGAAGTGGCATGAGGAATTACCTATTAAGGAATCCCAAAAATTGTTCTATTCATTGTGGGTTGAAATGATAGGCCTCCCTAGAAGTAATAGGAATTTTTTGGAAATTATTTCAATGCAAATTATAGTTTTATTTTCCATAAAAGAACTAGTCTCTTCAACCATCACCTTTAAGAATTTGTTTTTTTGTAAGGGCTGATATTTCCAAATATTTAAAGAAATGTGTATGTATCCTAGGGGAGTTGATTCACCTTTTAGGTAATGTTCTATAGAAATATCCTTAATGGTGAGAATGTGTTATATTCTTTGCAAGGTTACCATGTGTTGTTTGTATGCATTGGAAACATTGGGGGGTCATAGGGGGTGTTGGATAGGTCCCCCTTGTTTTGAGGTTTAGGGGTAGAGCCCCCAAACATAATTTTTTGGAAGTTTTTTGTGTTCTTTTTAGCTTATTTTGGGTTTCTCAACAAATGTTTTTCAGCTCATTGTCATCTAATTCTAGTTAAGGAATTGAGGTTTTAAACTAATCGAGGTTAACAAATTAAGGTTTTGGATGTCACATGATACTTATATATTGTATTGTGAATTGTGAAGTTAATATAATAAAGAATATAGAGGCATGGATTTAATGTTGTTTTTTTCCGGGTTTCCACTATAAATCTCTATGCACACCATGTTTTCCATTGTCTTATTTATATTTTTATTAAAAATATATATACATTGTTTCACTCCAAAGGTTTAAAACTTCCAGATAACTTTTATTTAAGTTATCAAATCCCACGTTTCTACATTAAAGAATACCCCTCATAGTTAAAAATGATATTGTTTCTACAAAAAATGTTGAAACAAAAAGTAAATACCATTTGGTATTTCCAAAAATAGAAAAGAAAATATAGATGAGAGAAGTAAGAAACAAAAAAGATACCCAGACTCAACAATCATATAAACTTTCCACGCTTAAAATTTGTAACCATACCCTCAAAATAGCTATGTTTTGTCTCATAACAATCCTTCAAGATTTGCAATGGTTAAATAACCTCCTCATAGCTTCTAACACACTACTTGGCAAGGGGGTGGAGATTTTCAAGCCTAATCTCAACCGAGTTAAATAGATCCTTCTCACTTAACCATTCAAATTAATTGGTCCAAAGTGAAGGAATTGTCATCTAGGATATTTTCCTGAGCGTTATATTTTGTGCACCTTAGAATATTTATAGCATAATGTAAACACTGCATTTCAACTTGGATAATATTATGGTAGTCAATATCATATGTCCGTATGGAAATTGTTGTCATAATATGTTGTTAAGATATGAAATGGGGATAATATAATACTCTAACTTATAATTTTTTTATGTTCAACAATCATAAAACCCACGTCAGGATGGAAATAGAATCAGAGCGATCACTAATCATAGGCATGTTTCCCCCTCTCACCTAGGGGTAAATAGAGGAGGTCATGTCTCATGATCTACATTACAAATAATCATACTAGACACCATAATCAACATTCTCCATAGACATGAGTCCTTGAGATTCCTTCCCCCTCAACATTTCTCAACTCATTCACTTAGTCAACATGGTTCATTCGATGATGGTGGTCCATCACACATGAGGTACATTTGTCATTGTTTCATATAAAGTATTACATTTAATACATTAGCAATTTAGTTGTGAATCATGGGTTGGATTCATATAATGGATCAGGATTCTTGGGAGTTATGATTTTTTCCTTATTTCACCTCGGTGGTTATTATATTTGGCCTAGTCCAATGTTTTCATTCTCATGGAAAAGGGGTACTACTCGGAGGCCTTGATAAGGGCAATGTAACATTTTGTTTCATAATTAACACATTCCATCTAAATTTTGTTTGTTTTCCTATATTATGGAACTGGTTGTTACATGTATCCCAAAAAGTTCCATCGACTCACCTTCCTATGAAGAGAAGTGGATATAATTATAGATCTCGATGAAGTTAGTAAAAATACTGAAAAAAACATGATATAAAAAAAGGAATAATGGGATGATAAATGACAAATAAAAATTTAAAAGTCAACTCAAGATATTCCCCCTCACTATGAGGATATCAAATAAAGTCCTAATACAAAAAATGCATATCAAATTGAAAGGACTTAATCCTAGTAAAAATGAATGGATGAACCTAAAAATGGGGCTTGAAAAGAAATAAATGAATGTCAAAAGGAAAAATGGGTTTTGGAATAGACACACTACTGAGGAAAGGGTAATTCAAGCATGAATCACTCCCTCTACAAAGGCGCTCATGGATATGAACCCACTCATGACCTTTCATGTCAATGACACCATGACCATGAAGTAAACCTCATACCATTGCAAACAATTATACTCACACTTTTAAGGGTTTCTTGGGAGCTACTCCTCTACTTGGGTAATGAGACACCTGATAGGGTCTTCTGATGGTCCTCCCATATTTAAACTTGGAAAATTGCATAATGTATTAAGATAGTGTGAAGTTTGAATATTAAGATAATTAATACGAATTGATTGCATGCCTCTTGTATTATATTGTGTACTATTTTGTATGATTCTAATTATTGTTCTGTAGTGTAATGGTTGGCCTTACATGATTATGTGAGCATTGCTTGATGATGATGCATCACTAGAGATGGTCCTATTAGGGATGTTTTGATGCTTGTACCGAGGACATCGCACATTGTATGGAGGACCTTAGGCCCTTGGTGATGAGAATTGGGATTCTTGATAAATTTGCATGCCTTCATACATCATCTAGCACATCATAGAACTTGGATATTGCATTCATAAGCTTGGAAATTGCAAATATATCTAGTTGTTACTTCCAAGGGGTAGGAAGCCCCACAACTTGGACATTACATCCCCTAAGGATGTTAAGGTTTGAATGGATACCATGGAAATAGACAAGGAGTGTATTCCCCTTTGGTAGGATGATGGAACACTTATCATGCATGAGTTTTTCGTTCTGACCTATGATGTTGGAGATTTAGAGGATGACATCATGCTTGGAGTTATATGACTTTGCATTGGGATGACCTAGAACAAAGGTGATGATATGGACTTTGGTTGATATGTCAACCTATTGATTAGGGGATGTGACCTTTCATGATGATTTTCACCCTTTCGTGATTGATGTCAGTTTTGGATAGTCTATACCCCTTGAGGATATGATGTCACCCTTTTTTTCCATCTTAAACTTACATGTGTGGCAGTTTTAGAATAAATTTTGATGTAATACTATTTTATCTTTATGTTTGAGGATATTTAGGTGGTTGAAGTGAGACTTATCCACATTGTATCATGGATTTATTGTATTTTAGGGGATTTTACAAACATGAGGCACTGGGCTTGTCTCATATTTATAGAGGATGGTTTCCTCATTTGTAAATCATAACTCATCCTATCAAGAATAACTTTTAGCACTTTTTACTTTCTTATTCATCATGAAGAACTCATGCACACTTTCTTAGACATGATGTAGTGGATTTTTTGTAAGTGTTTTGTGGATTATTTCATTTCTAGGGTGTCATTCATGCAAAATGATTTGGATAATAAGTGTTATTTCAATTCATGAATGGTTTATTCTTGATGTACAAAGTGAATGTTTTATCAAAGTGATGTTTTCCATTTTATCTTGTTTTTGTTACATAAACTTTGTCTAGAAACCCTAAGGGATATTTATAGTGGACTATATTCCATGTTATTATTCATTTAAAACTTATGAAATGATAGAATGATTTTTCTAGGGTTTGTAGTGGACTACCCTAGTAGTCTTTCTCTTACAGGTTAATATTCTAGGGTTTGTAGTGGAGCACCTTGAGTTTCCCTCTTAACTAATAAATACATAGGGTTTGTAGTGGACTATCCTATGCTTCACATCTTAGGTCCTTTATTCACTTTTATCTCCATAAAATTTACATTTTTAGACTCTATATGCCCAATGAAGCTAGATGAAACTAATCCCTTTCACTATTGCAAGTATTCCTAAACCATAATCCCTCTTCTCCTTCACATATTATGCTTGATTTAGGCCTTAGTGTTTTCCTTATTAATTTTTAGCTATTGTTAGCCTAACATCTAGGGATTTGTTTTCATTCTTACTTACAATAATTCTTGCAATCATTTATTGATGAATTATTGCAATTTTTAGTCAATTAGGACTTTGACGTCTTTCACATTTGAAGTAGTTTGATGATATTTTTTTTCTAGAAATCATTGATTATTGGTGTGTTAGTTTTAACTTGCATTTAACACAACTTTCTGACATTATAAGTATGGGAAGAAAATATCACTCCACACTTAATTATATTCATTAACATGAATCCTTAATAAATACACATTCAAGTAATGGTCGATCTTCACCTTCCATGTGACTCTTCCTATCACCTTTGACTCTTCATATTGTTTACAATTTTTATTTATGAATAACCATAATTCAAGGATTGGGTATTCAACATTTCCATTGCATAGTTTCTAGTTTTAGGATTGTTATATAACTTGTGTCATATTTTTTTATTTGCTGAGTTAAATGATCATTTATTACAAATTTCATTACAACCATTGATTTTTCTTCAATAACTAGTGTTTCAGGGCATTTACTTGATTAATTTGTTGTGGTAGATATATTTTATTTTCTTAGAAACACCCCTCTCACATAAACCTTTGAATATATTTTCTTAAACCACATTGTCTTCACTTCAAATTTTCACCTAGTTGGTGGTACAATTGAGTAAGCAAGATAAGAGGTTGTAGACTTGATTCATTCTTTCTAAAGGATTCCTTCAGGTTGCTAGGGAAACCTCCCTTGTGTTGGATGTCAATCCTTCACTAAAACAAGGGAAATAATTATTAATGTGATAGTGGAAAGTACTTCCATATGTTACACTTTTTAAGAAACTTGTGAAAGATTTTCAAAAATGTGATATTTTGTGATAACATTTTGGTGTCTTTGTCTAGAAGAATTGATTCATTTTTCCTTGAAATATGAAATCTATGATTCAATACTCTATTGGTGAGATTGCATCAAATCAAATGCGTTAAGGGAAGAATCCTTATATCTTATGTACATGTTCATGAGCCTTGTCTAACAAGATCATCTAATGAATGCACATAACACTAGTTTTGAAAATACTAATCCAATACCCAATAGAAGGTTTGTTAATATTACGAGGGTGTGAAAGAGAATACTTCCTCATAATTATCCTATAGTAAATTCTTTATTTCGTGGAATACTTCATTTATATCCAATGTCTCAACAACCATGGGTTACAAATACCTTCAAACCTTTATGTATGTGTAGGATCCAAGAGTACTCTCATGCTATGCCTCAAAAGTTTGATAAGTGGTTTCCTAAATTCTCTGGTAATAATGTAATCACCTCTAAAGAACACATAGATAACTTTTATGTTTTCTTTCACAATTAGCCTCTTAATAATGATGGTGAAGATGTTGTTATGAAGCTCTTTGTTTCTTCTCTAGTGGAAAACGAAAGAAAATGGAATAATAATATTCATGGTAAGCGTATCAAAACTTAGGAAGACTTTCATGATACATTTATAAAACTACGGGGAATAAATAAGGATGAAATATTATTGTTAGTGCAATTTCATGAAATGAAGAAGAAATAATATGAATCAGTAAAAAAAATTGGTTACAATATTTGAAAATTTACTTAAGAAAATTCTTGATGACATTAGCCAAAAGAATGGTGTCATCCTTCTCCAATATGAAAATTCATTTGAGGGACAATTTGAATTTATTCTTATGGACAAGTCCCAAAGACCTTTGTAAGGAAAAGATGTTAAGATTAAGAAAAACATCTTAGCTTATAATTTGAACCTTTTCATGCCCCTCATGCTAAGGCTAAGACTAATATTATAACATTGAATAATGTTGAATCTGCTCAAGATTATGTGACACTTTTAACCCAAATACTTGAGCAAATAGTAAAACAATTCTTGTAAAATTGAAGTCTCATTATGAACAAAGTCACTAGCCTTTAGAAGGATAACAACAAAAGATTCATCTAAGACTTCAATACAACAATAATAAACAACAAATAGGAAACCTGTGATGGAAACATAGGATCCCTATTGAGAAAAGAATTCCTAATACCCTATAACCTACTAATGTACTTAATCAAGAATATATTCCTTGGTGTTTTCCTTGTGGTGATTCTCATTGGGAGTATGAATGTCCTAGAACCAAATAATGGTAGTGACGAGGACCCAAATAATTGTGATCATATAAATTGTATTAATACATTGGACCATGTTTATACCATATCATCTCAAGAGTATTACAACATTACTTTGGAACAACTTGAGAAAAGAAAGCAAGAAGATGCTAGGAAAGCTATGTTAGAAATTTTAAATATAATGGATCAGGAATTTAAGGAAAGGCTAATGAAGAGGGAGTACTTTACTTATTATAGAATAAATAAAGAACTTGATACCTATCCTAGTGATTCTAAACTTCCCCATACAAGAACCCCTCTATCATTGAATACTAGTTGTCCTCCTCAATTAACCTTGCCAGAATAATAATGTGTATTTGAATATTGATATGGATAATATCTTAGTAAATGTTAATGTACATTTATTTCTTACTAAGATAATGAAGACTCTTTACATTTATTTCTTGCTAAGATAAGGTGAAGAGATTCTTAATCATCCAATATGAGTATGAGGATCCTCCTATACTATGAAAATCCATGAATTATGATTGAAGTAAGGAGGAACATGAACCTTTTTTTCATCTATTTGGTAGTAACTCATTTTCCACTTAACAATTGTATGCTTGATTCTTGGGCTTCTACCAATGTGATGTATTTAGAGGTTATGAATAAATTAGGATTGAATATAAAAATAAATTATACAAAGGATTTCAAGGTATGTGGTGCTATTAAAACCTTAAGGTATGCATTTCTATTTATCCTAAGGCTTCTATTTCCATGGATGTTATAGTCATTGATGTGCGTGATGCTTCGGGAATGATATTATCTAGGAAATGGACATAATCCTTGGGAAGTAACCTCCATATGGACTTGTCCTATGAAACCATACCAATTGGAGATGGGAGCTATGTTACATTGTATAAGCATCCTATGACTAGAAACCATGTGGAAAATCCTAGAAATAGAGATGATTGGAATGAAACTGGATTTGAAGAAAAAGAGATATGTAATGAGACTTGTCAAGAACTAATAGAATCCCATCTTGATCCTAATCCTTATCAAGACTTACTCATCCTTAATTTTTCACAATAATATAATATTTATGATATTGATGATATCATTTTTCAAAAAAGGAAATCATACAAAGAGAAACTTGTGAAGTATGAAGACAAAGCGCGAGGATCTCTTACAATTTTAAACTAAAATAATGAAGAAAACTTACATTTTTGTGAACATGATTGGAAGAGAGTTTATTTGATTAAGTCCCATCCTCCAACCTTAGATAAATAAAATGATACTCAAGAGGATAAAGGAATGGTTAATCTTAAAGTAAGGAAGGAACTTTTTTTGATGAGGTAGACTAGTACTTATGTGGGACAAGAGAAAGGGAAAGGAAAATATACAAAACGAGTTTAATTTTTTATGGCATAACCCTTCCAAGATTTAGAATATTTCTAGAGTTAGTTCATTTTACTTGTTTATGCCTAAGGATAGAAGGTTTCCATTACCCATTAGTATATCTTCTTAAACATTATTACGTAGAAGTAAACTCACTTCTTATGTTTAGGGTAGAGTAGGTTAGTAGTAGGTCATGTTATATGCCTATATTTCATTGTATTTTTCCTTTTAATGATGATTACTTATTGATTTATTCATGCTTCCCTTCTAGATTAGTTTGTAAATATTATAAAAAACTGATATATTGATGAAAATGAAAATATTTATTTTAACATTTTATTCTTCGCTTCCATTTACTACTGTGGATAACACCCCCCTGCATTTTAGTACTAATGGTTTTGTATAATAATATAGTAGGATTTTTTAGACAGATGCAGGTTGCAAGAATTGGAGTACTAGATATGTTGAGATTCTCATGCACTCTATGGTCAACACATCTCCCCATGTTGGAGCCAAACATTACCCCCTCTAACCTAGGGGTAATTAGAGGATGGCATGACTCATGATCCACATTACATACTATGATCTGAGACATGATGATCAACATTATCCATAGACAAAAGTCCCTTACATGCCTCCCCTTCATCATTTCTCATCTCATTCACTTGATCAACATTGTTCATCTGATGATGGTGGTATAGCATACATGAGGTACATCAATCATTGTTTCATATAAAGTGTTAAATTTAATACATTAGGAATTTAGGTCAGGAACATGGGTTGATGTCAAAAAATGGATCATGATGCTTGGAAGTTATGATTTTTTCCTTTTTTCACCTTGGTCTCCACTATATATTCCCTAGTCTAGTAATTCCACTCTTGAAGAAAATGGTTACTATTGGGAGGCCTTGATAGGGGTAATGCACCATTCTATTTCATACATAGAAAATTTCTTTTGCATTATTTGTTTTGTTGCATCTCTTGGAAGTGATTGTTACATGTATCCCAAAAAGGTCCATGATGTCGCACTCCTATAATAAGAAGGGGATAGAATTCCTAAGGCTGATGTACCTAGTAAAAAGTATAAAAAATACATGTTATAAAAAATAAATAATGTGATGACAAATGAAAAATCAAAATCCAAAATTTAGCTTAAGCTCTACCCCCTCACTATGAGGCTATTTCCTTGAGTCCTAATGCACAAAATGCACATCAAATTAAAAGGGCTTAATCCCTATAAAAATAAATGCATGAAACTAAAAAGGGAACTAGAAAAGAAGTGGAAGAATATCAAAAGGAAATAAGGGATTTGTAATACACACACTTCCAAGGAAAGCGTAACTCAAGCACCAAGCACTTCCTCTAAAAGGGTGTTCATGGATATGGACACACATGTGGCCTTGCATGTCAATGACACCATGACCATGAAGTAAATCCCATACCATCTCATTCACTTATACTTGTACTTTAAAGGGATTCTTGATAAATACACCTCTAATTGTATACTAACATCCCTAATAGGGTCTTTTGATGGTCCTCCCATACCTAAACTTGGAAAATTACATAAACTCTTGAGCTAGTGTGAAGTTTGAAGAAGATACCTAATTCGAATTGCTTGCATGGCTCTTGTAATGCATTGTGGATTGATTTGTATGATTATAATAACTCTTGTATCCTGTAATGGTTGACCTTACTTGACTCTATGAACCTTGCTTGATGATAATGCACCACTATAGATGGTCTTATTAGGGACATTTGGAGTCTTGTAATGAGGGCATTGCAAACTATATGGAGAATTTTAGGACCATGATGATGAGCATTGGGATTCTTTATGACTTGGAATTCCTTGAGATATCTTTCATCAACTCCTTGAACTTGGACATTGCATTGATGATCTTGGGTAATGGATGTTGCAGATATATCCAGTTATGTCATCGAGAGGGAAACAAGCCCCACATATTGGACATTGCATCCTATGAGGGTGTTAGGGTTTGATTGCACGCGATAGCACTTGAAAATGATTGTATTCCACTTTAAATGGATGATGGAGACCTTATCATCCATGACGTTGGCATTTCGACCTATGACATTGGAGATTTAGAGGAGTCATGCTTGGAGTGACATGAATTTTCATTGGGGTGACCTAGCACATGGTTGATGAGATGACATTTGATTGATGATGAGATGTAACCCTATTGATGAGGGGATGTGACATTTCATGATTCCTTGTACCTTTTTTGGATTGACGTGACCTTTGGAGATTTCATACCCCTTGGTGATATCACATCACCCTCTTTTGGCATCTTACACTCACTTTTAAAAGATGTGAAATTGCGTGTTTCCATTTTATCTTTATGTTTGAGGATATTTTTGGGGGTCAATTTGAGACATATCCACCTTGTGTAATGGATTTATTATATTTTAGGGGATTTTTAAGAGATGAGGTGTTAGGATCATCTCATATTTATAGAGGATGGTTTCCTCATTTGTAGATCATAATCTTTCTTGTGGAGAAACACTTCTAGCACTTTGTTTACTTTCTTATTCATTATGAAGAACTTATCCACACTTTCTTGGACATGATCTAGTGGATTCTTTGCAAGTGTTTTGTGTATGATTTAATTTCTAGGGTTTCCTTCATGACAAGTGATTTAACTAGTAAGTATTATTTTCATGTCTTGGATGGCTTATTCTTGATGTGTTAAGTAAATGCTTGATCGAAGTGGTGATTTGCATGTTATCTTGTTTCTCTTAGATAAACTTTGTCTAGAAATGCTAAGAGAGATTTGTAGTGGACTATCTTCCATGTTATTTAAAACTTGTTAAAGAACAAAAGGGTTTTTTTTGGGTTTGTAATGGACTACCCTAATCTTTCTCTTATAGATTAAGCTTTTAGGATTTGTAGTTGATTATTTTAGGGTTTTGACCAAAATCCATCTATATCTCTCACTTAAAGTCTTAAAAGACATAAGAAAGCCTCTTAGGGTTTGTAGTGCCTCTTAGGGTTTGTAGTGGATTACGAGGAGTTTCTCTCGGAGAATTACTACAGGATTTGTAGTGGAGTACCCTAGGGTTTGATTCTTAGGTCCTTTGTCGACTTTTCTCTCCATAGAATTTGGATTTTAAAGTCCACATGGCGAAGGATGCTAGATGGCTCTAGTCCCTTTCTCTCTTGCAAGTATTCGGAAAACAGTCTTCATCCCCTCCTCATAGAGAAGAACACCCCAGATCCGAACAGCTAATGGAAACGGCAAGTTTGCGGTGAAAACAGTCATGGACCAGCTGCTTCCATACATGACTGGCGTGATCATCTGCCCCTCAAAATGCTTACCCAGCCTGGCCACCAGCTCCTTCACAAGCGTTTCGAACTGAAAGAGGAATTGCTGAAGTAGAGGCAAGCCTTCCGAATACATACCTCGGAGTCGCGTCTTCTGTCCCCCTTTAAGCTATGCAACCATAACCCAAAACGCCTCTTCTTCATTCATGTAAAGCAATGACATAGCTGCTATGAAATTTATCCCCTGCCTATACCCAACTTCCGTGTCGTACACAGAATACGCCTTCAACACATTTTGCATAGACCTCTGCCCGGTCCTGTCTGGCGTTTGAAAGAATTCATGTGATCGAAAAGTGCGAGCAACGTCTTTAACAATGAGCTTCTGGGATTGTGCTTTTTGGGCGGAAATTTCATTGAAGAGGAGCAGTGCGTAAATTCCTGGGTTGGCCAGTAGAAGATCGCGGCCGCCTGAAATGAATTCACAAACAAAAGTCCTCAACGAAATCGCAATGCCACGTCTGATGTGCGCCTTTTAACTTCTCGCAGGTTCCTTCTCAAGCAGAGCTGCCAATCCAGAATTTCCATTTTCAACCGTCGCTTGGTACGTCTATTTTCATAGTCGGCATACGTGTGGAGTATTGTGGAACGAGTTTTTCATTACGCCTGTACACTTATAGGAAATGGCTAGATTTAATAGGATTAAAATAGGTTTTTAATCCTTAATGAGTTTAAATATGAATGAAATATTTTTAGTAGTCACAAAAGACTGTGATTTGAATTATTAATTTCTTATCTTTTATATAACTGTATTTTTATAGCTGTATTTCTGTGTTTATATTTTCACATTTACTTAATCGTATTTAAAAGTTATGTGTTTATATTTTTATATTTATTTAATTATATTTAAAATTTATTAAATTATTATGTTATCTCATTTTCACTTTTAAATGATTAACAAAAAATTCTTTTTTAATTATAATTAACTTGATTATAGACTATGTAATATCTAGTTTCAATTAAGACTGTGCAACCATTTCAAATTTCACCTCTTCTCCCTGAAACTAAGGTGAGTACATGGGCTGCCCCTTTCAATTAAGGCGGGATATGCAAGCCTAGCAGGGTTGTCGTTTCAATTAAGGTGAGAGATGTCACTTCTATCAGCTTCAAATTTCACTTCCTCTTCCAAAAGCTAAGGTGAATATAGACTAATAATATAATAAAGAACTTTTAACTGTAACCTGTGAATTTTCCATATTTATCACCATAGTGGATCAATATGCATTCAGGTATGCCAAAAAATGATGTTATTAAACAATGAACAATTCAAGACTCACAGCACTATCTATGATAAGCCAGAAGCTTAAGTACACTGGGAAAATCACTCACTTTTTTTTATACCATTG
This sequence comes from Picea engelmannii, assembly GCA_009831015.1. Lineage (NCBI taxonomy): Eukaryota > Viridiplantae > Streptophyta > Pinopsida > Pinales > Pinaceae > Picea > Picea engelmannii. Next base: position 515,041 of record ML787525.1, on the reverse strand, counting down.
CGGGTACCAATAATTCTGGGAAAATCACTCACTTTTTTTTATACCATTGCGGTTACCAATAATAGGAACGCAAACGCTGGATAATTGGATTTTGTGAGAAAGGAAACACTGAAGATGGACAAACATAATATGTCCAATAGGTATTAAACTCGCTCCTCGTATTAAACCCTAATCTCTGGTATCTCTATTATTAAACTCTAATCTTTGGGATCTCTCGTATGATAGACGCTCTACCTTTGGCTCTCTTATTCATTTTGATTTGTATCACTTCTTATATATAGAGGTGCGTTTTCGGTGTATTGCAGCGGCTAATATTAGCAAGTTTTTCCTTGTACAAAACTTTTACACTTATTTCTTGTGTTCTCATTCAATCTCATTAACCTATTAATCATTGCATGAAAGTTTTTGAATGGATGAGGACAATATTTGTTAATCTTAATTTAATATGTACAAATTCATTTTGATTGTAATTTTGTGTGTATTAAATTTCTTATTATTTTTATTTAAATTAGACATGTCTTTCAAAATTTAAACAAGAAAATTAGAGCGTTAATAAAAATTGTTTATATAAACATATCTGGAAGAAACTTGAGTTTGTATATATATATATATATATATATATATATATATATATATTCACTTGAAATTCATATATATATATATATATATATATATATATATATTATATAACTAAAAATATAATTTATTATGTCTAATTATGTTTTTGAAATTAATACAAAGTCACTATTATGTTTATTAATGGGAAAGCGATTACTCAATAGATGAGAGCAATTTCTTGATTTTATTAATTAATATTTTTTTCATGATGTTTGTTAATTAAATTATTATGTTTTTAAGGTTTCTCTAAAACATTTAAATTTTTTTAAAACTCTGTAAGAAATTCAAACTGTTCCACCTATTTAAATGATTACTCCCTTCTACATAATATCTTTCTCGTTAACAACTAAAGGGAGTAATAGAATTATGTGGCTTAACTAAGCCATTATATATTTAACATTATATAAAACATATGAAAACTAGCTGACATAATTTACGTGCAGTATTTATTCGTCTCATTGGAATGGCTGTCAATAGAACGGCGGGACAGTAACCATCTAAGAAATTCAAACTAATCTCCATACCAAGCATACTAAGCAGACCATGGTTTGCCTATCTCCTTTTTTAGTGGTTATTAATAATATTAATTATTTGAGACAATCTGGGAAGAGTTATCCATTTTTTTCAAAGTTGGCTTGTAATATATATATATATATATATCCTAATTAAAATTATTAGGGTTAGGGATATTTTTTCATTAGTTTGAGGTAAGGTTAAGGTTTAAATTTTAGAATTTATAAATATATAATAATTAAACCTTGATTTTTCTATTTGTTAGGTTTTTTTTTTTTATTAGTGTGAGGTAAGGTTAAAGTTAGGATTTTAGAATTTATAAATATATAATAATTAAACCTTGATTTTTCTGTTTGATTTGGATTATATATGAATGTATTTTAATTAATAACTTATTTGAAATATATATTAATGTTTTTTACATTAATTTAATGTTTTTCAATAGTAAAATATGTTTTTATTAAAAATAAAATATTTGTTAATTAAATTCAAAAACTTTGATCTATTGTACAATTTATACATGAACTATGTTAGGATAAGATCTACAATTTGTTTGATCTGGGATTTGCAATAATACTGAGAACAGTTTCATGAAATTTAGCATTAAAGTGCTTCGGATTGACCATGGTAATCATTGTGAGTAGGTAAGATACTTGAGCACTAATGTTAGTTAAAGTAGTAATAATTATCGGCGTTGATAGGCGATTTAGTGGCTGCCCTAGTATTTAAGACATCGCAAACATAAGACATTTCTTTCAAGTAGTTAAGATTTATGGTGTATTTAAATAGATTGAACAAAAGTTTTAGGTGAACAAATAAAAAAAACAATTAACTCATGATGATTTCTATCAATGTTGGTGCTAGTGATTTGAAAGATATTTGTTTATGACATTTGAAAGATATTAAGAGAAGAGATTGTTATATTTGTAAATGTTGAAACACAAATATTATATAAGACAATCAATAAGAATGTAGACAAGAAACACAACAATTTAAGTGGTTTACTCAAACGTTGGGCTACGTCCACCAAGCATAGGTATCGGTTGTCTTATTATTCAGATTAAAGAGATTACAATAGGCTCACACTCATCTCACACACCTCTCTTACACCATTTCCTCAATTCCCCTTTTTGTCTCTATGGGATTACATCAATAATGAAAAGAATTAGATTAGTTACACAACTAACTCTAAACTTGTGCGTTCATACCAAATTGGCATATTTGGTTGAACAAATTACTAGAAACAAGGCTCCACTAAATTTTCTCATATCTACTAAATCTGAGAAATTCGTTGGCATATTCAACAATCTCCACCTTGACAACAATTAACCTGATACCTTGCTCCTTTTTTTGTTCATCACCTTTTCTGCAAGCTAAGAGAAACCAAGCACCATCGTAGCTTCTCTAACAGTACTGGTTTTGTGAACATGTCTGTGCAGTTTTCTTTTGTATGAACTTTCTCAAGAGAGACTCCACCTTCATGAATGCCCTGTCTTACAAAATGGTACTTGATAGGTATATGTTTTTTTTTACTGTGATAGGATTAATTCTTAGCCAAGTGAATAACACTCTCACTATCACAAAGTAACTTTACTTTGTCTTACATCCTTCCAAACTCACCAAGCAAACCTTTCAACCAAATTGTCTCTTTGCAAGCATGTGAAGTAGCTACATATTCTGCTTCTATAGTGGATAAAGCGACAATGTTCTGTAGCTTTGACATCCAACTAATATCTCCACCTGTAAGAGTAAAGACATACCCTGAAGTCGACCTTCTCTTGTCCAAATCACCTACAAAATCATAGTCAACATATCCACAGACTGATTCACAACCACTGTTATAGGTGATACAATGATCACTTGTGCCCTTAGATACCAAAGCACCCATTTCACTGTTGTCGAGTGCTCCTTACCTAGATTTTCCATATACATGCTGACAACCCCAACTGCATGTGAAATGTCTAACCTTGTACTAACCGTCGCATACATTAGACTTCCTACTGCATTACCATATGGTATTCAAGACATATATTCCTTTTCTTCTTTTGTACTAGGACATAAACTTGAAGAAAGCTTAAAATGGGAATCCAAATGGACTAAAACTGGTTTCACATCATTCATACCAAACCTCAAAAGTATGCTCTCCACATACTTCTGTTGTGACAGCCAAAGCTTACCATTCCTCCTGTCTCTGAATATATCCATGCCCAAAATCTGCCTCGTTGCTCCTAGATTTTTCATATCGAATGTCCTAGCCATCTGAGCCTTTAACCTGTTGATCTCATTTATGATTTTTCTTGCTAAAAACGTATCATCAACATACAATACTAAGATAATGAATATTTCATTTTTCAATTTCTTAAAATAGACACAATGATCATACTCATTCCTTGTATACTTCTTGCTCACCATGAAATAGTCAAATTTCTTGTACCATTGTCTGGACGACTACCTGAGACCATACTATGATTTCTTGAGCCTGCAAACAAATTTCTTCCTGCGATTCTGAAGGAACCTTTTAGGTTGTTCCATGCAAATTTTCTCATCCAAATATCCATGTAAGAAAGAAGTTTTAACATCTAGTTGCTCCAACTCCAAATCAAGCAATGCAACTAATGCTAACACAATTCAAATTGAAATAGTCTTTGCAATTGGTGAAAAAATATCATGAAAGTCAAGACCTTCTTTCTGAGAATACCCTTTCGCAACCAGCCTTGCTTTGTACCTTTCCACCTTATCATCAACAACCTTCTTCATCTTGTAGACCCACTTGCAACCTACATTTTTCCTGTCTCTTGGAAGTTCTACGAGGTCCCATGTAGCATTCATATCTAATGCCTTCATTTCTTCCTTCATTGCCTCTTTCCATTTATCATTGTTCGAACCCTTCACATCTTCCTGATAGAACGAAAGTTCATCATCATTAGTACTTAAAGAAATTGATGAAACAAAATCATCATACCTTCTTGGAGGAACTTTGACCTGTGTAGACCTCCTTAGGGAATTTTGTGGCTCATCCATAACCTGTTGACTATCATCATCAACCATCTATTCCTCTGGTGCAGGAGGCTCTTCATGAACATCTTATGAAACTTGTTCATGTTCACCCTCATTGGTTTCAAACTGAATTTTTTGATACTTTGGTGCGTCTTCCTATTTCATTTGAACATCTACATTTGATTTGATGAGAGATGATTCATCAAATATTACATCTCTGTTAATGGTGATATTGTGGGAAGTAGGATCCCACAACCTCTACCCCTTAATACCATCACCATATCCAACAAAGATAAACCTTTTTTTTATTTTGGATCTAATTTAGAGCGTTGATGTTTCAGAATTAGAGCATAGGCATCACAACCAAAAAATTTAAGATTAAAATAATTACAAGGGTGACCTGTCCATACCTCTTCAGGAATTTTGCATTCTATTGCTATTGATGGTGATCGATTCACCAGATAACAAGATGTAGATACAACTTCTGCCCACAGTTCCTGCTACAATTTGGCGTTACTCAACATACTCCTTGCTCTCTCTAGAAGAGTCTTGTTCATGCGTTGAGCAACTCCCTTTTGCTGAGGAGTATAGGTAGTGGTTTTATGCCTATAGATCCCAAATTCCTTGCTATAATTCTCAAACTCCATTGAAGTAAATTCACCACCATTATTAGTTATTAAACATTTAATGGATCTGCCAGTGCTCTTTTCCACTAAAGCTCTAAATTGCTTGAAAACTGTAAATACATCAACCTTACTCTTTAACATATACATCCACACCTTCCTAGAGAAATAATCTATAAATGTTACAAAATATGATGATCCTCCATATGAAATAGTAGGGGATGGTCCCCAAACATCAGAATGGATATAGTCAAGAATTCCCTTACCGGTATGTCTTCTAGTTTTAAATTTATGCCTATTCTGTTTTCCATAAATACAGTGCTTGCAAAAATCTAACTTTAAAGACTTTAAACTGGGAAGTAACTTGCAGTCAGATAATACCTTTAATCCTTGTTCGCTCATATGGACCAATCGTTGATGCCACTGTTGAAAATAATCATTGTCGTTCTCAGATACCGCTTTCGCATGATCCGATTTAGTCATCCCTTCTAACATAAACAAGTTACCAACCTTCTTTTCTTTCATAACCAGTAGAATTACTTTGTAGACCTTCATAACTCCACCTTGAACAATACTCTTATAACCTCATGTGTCTAAGACTCTCAAAGAGATTAGGTTCTTCCTAAGATAAGGTACATGTCTTACATCAGTTAGTATTTTAACAGTTCCATCAAACATCTTAATTCGAATGCTACCAATTCCCACAACTTTAGATGAAATATCATTTCCCATGTAAACTACTCCATCATCTATAGACTCGTAAGTAATAAATGAGTGTCTATGAAGACATATGTGGTTTGAAGCACTAGAATCTGATAACCATTGTTGATCATGACATGAACCAATACTAATTGATAAAACTTCATCAACCATACCTGAACCTATTGTTGAACCTGTTTTGGTTGCATTTGCTTCCTCTGTCTCTTTTGGAGGGTCTTCTTTGGAGGCTTGTTGTCGCTTCCAACAGTCCTTCTTCAGGTGTCCAAATTTGCCACAAAAACAACACTTAAACTTGCTCTTTCTGCCCTTCGACTTTGACTGAGAGAAACCCCTCTGACCCTGTCCTCTTTATTTAGGTCTGCCTCTGACCATCATCACCTCAAATGTAGAGGTTTCTAGATTGGATTTATTCCTTGTTTCCTCAAACAGTAAATATCCAACAATATCATCAAACTCAATACTTTTTATTGAATTGAAACTAATAGAGGTAACGAAATGATCCCATGACGCGGGCAAACAACACAATAATGTAATTCCCTTATCTTCGAATTCAAATTTCACACCCATGCTAGTCAACTGAACTAAGAGAGTATTAAAAGTATTTAGATGATCATCTATCTTTGTACCTTCCTTCATGCGCAAACTGTACAATTGTCTTTTTGGGAAGATCCTATTTGTCAAGGATTTCGTCATGTACAAGCTTTCATATCTTTGTACCTTCCTTCATGCGCAAACTGTACAATTGTCTTTTCGGGAAGATCCTATTTGTCAAGGATTTCGTCATGTACAAGCTTTCATACTTTGACCACAAGCCAGCTGTTGTCTTCTCTGTAACAATGTTGAATAGTACATCGTCGGCCAAACACAGGAGTATGGAACTCACAGCTCTCGCATCCATCTCATCCTAGTCATCGTCTGTTATGGATGCATGTTGTTTTGCTTTTCCTAAAATCATCTTCACCACGCATTGTTGCACGAGCAGATCGTGCATCTTAACCTTCCATATCTCGAAATTGTTCTTGCCATTAAATTTCTCAATTTCGAACTTAGCACTCTGCATCTTTGCCATTAGAAAAAACATAAAAAACAAACACCACTACTTGTAATAACCAAGGCCCTTTTCCAAAATATGTGGAAAAAATAATAATTTAATCTTAACAAAATTTTATAAAAGATTTAATAAAAAAGCTAAAAAAAAATTAAAAATCACCTTTTAATAAAAAAATAATTTTTAATAAAATTCACCCCACCATATTCCTCCATCATTTTTCATATTTTATTTAAATCCAAATATAATACACCTTAAACATCCTCCCTCCACGTGACTTGCTCACGATTTTAAAAACGAAATTCAATTCTTCATACCTTTAATAAAGAAAAGTCAACGTTCGTCCATTAAAAAAACCATACGGTAAATTCTTTTCACTCCATAAAACAAACGCGAATACATATCCTCATAAATTAAAAGGGCGGCCACACCTCGCATATGGCTGGCCTGTGGAAATGTTTGGAAATTTACCCGCCACACCTCCAGTTATGGTTGGCCTGCGGAAATTTTCAAAATTTATGAACGCTCAGGATCTTTTCGAGGAGAGCCCTACGGAAATTTAGAGATCTACGCATTTCCAAAAAAAAAAATTGATGTCCTTGACTGCCTTCTCCTCCTGATACCACTTGTTATATTTGCAAAAGCTGAAATACAAATATCACATAAGATAATCAATAAGAATGCAGACAAGAAACACAACAATTTAAGTGGTTCAACTAAAAGTTGGGCTAAGTCCACCAAACATAAGTATCGGTTGTCTTAGTATTCAGATCAAGGAGATTACAACAGGCTCACACTCATCTCACACACCTCTCTTACACCATTTCCTCAATTCCCCTTTCTTACATCAATAATGAACAGAATTAGATTTGTTACACAACTAATTCTAAACTTGTTCCTTCATATCAAATTGGCAAATTTAATTGAACAAACTACTATAAACAAGTCTCCACTAAATATTTTTATATCTACTAAATCTCAGAAATTCGTTGACATATTCAACATAGACCTCACGTTGATTTCTATAATTCCTATCAATGTTCGTGCTAGTGATATTTGAAAGATATTTGTTTATGACATTTGAAAGATATTAAGAAAACATACCCCTCCATCTATACATTAAAAAACATAGAGATCTTGCTCTTGCTCTTGCTCTTGCTCGAGCACTCTTTCGATCAATTAGGCACCAACAACTGAGAGATGTTTCCTTCACTTTCCAATGTTCTACCGAATTTATAGTACACACAAAAATATTTATACGAAATAACACAATGATCAACACATAGAATATTAACAAATTCATTACTCCAGCAATCACTCATAACAATATACACTACTCTTACATATTCATATGGATTCAGCTATTACTGTTTTCACATCTGTCTGGCCCTTCCTTGTGGGAACTAAGACAAAACTTGTTCGAATGTTCGGATATTAATATAGAGAAATAGATTGTATACATAAAATTTAAAATTTTATTTTTAATGAATGACATATTTATTTAAATTTTATTATTAAATTAATAATATATTTATTTAAATTTTATTATTAAATCAGTAACATATTTATACATGAAGTTTTTCCTCAACTAAAATATCTCAATAACATATAAATAGGTTCTTATTGTTCCGATAATTAGAGAAGATTTTCCCATAACTACCTAAATCCAAACCATATCTAAATTAAACAGTAACTCTAACAACAAAAGCATACTCGGCCAATAAAAATAACACTGCAACATACTCGGGCCATCAAATATAGGAATCAATCACATCCACCCATCGGAGTAACTTTCTGTTAAAATGGATGGCTGATCATTCCCAAACCCTTGATCGAGATTAATCACCGTCCATCCATTGGAGTAACCTTCTGTTAAAATGGATGGTTGATCATTCCCAAACTCTTCATCATTTGGATTAATGACAGTCCATCCATCATAATTGTTTTCTCCTGAAGCTGACAGTTGGTCATTGCTTAGCAGATAATCTAACTCCAGTTCTTCTAACCTTGTCTCAAGCATCAATGAACAGGCCATTGGCATCAATGTGTTCGCATCCAAAGCCTCCTGTGGGAACCCTCGCAGAAATCGTAAGAGATCCTCGAAGCGCAATTTGAACAGATCATCCTGAAAGAACTTGAGCAGCGTCAGGCCCAATCCCAAAACGGCCTTCATACCCTCGTACAGAAAAACGTCCCAGATTCAAACAACTAACGGAAATGGCAAGTCTGCCGAGAAAGCAGTCATGAACCAACTGGTTGTATACATCTCAAGCGTGATCATTTGTTCTTCAAAATGCTTACCCAGTTCGGGCAGCCGCTCCTTCACAATTATTTCGAACTGAAAAAAATATTGGTGGAGTAGAGGCAGGCCTTACAAATACATATCTCGAATTTGCTTACCTTTGAGCAATGCCACCATAACCCAAAACACTTCGTCCTCATTCATGTAAAGCAAAGGCATGCCTGCTATGAAACTCATCCACTGCGTATACCCGACCTCTGTGTCGTAAACCGAATACGCCTTCAAAACATTGTGGAGAGACCTGTGCTCGGGCCCGTCTGTCGTTTGAAATAATTGGTTTGATGCCAAAGTACGATGAATGTCTTGAACGATATCCTTCTCTGACGCTGGTTTCTGAGAAATTTCATTGGAGACGAGCTGTGAGTAAATTCCTGGGTTTGCCAGCAGAAGGTCGCAGCCGCCTGAAATGAATTGCCAGACGATAGCCCTCATCGATTCCACAATTCCTTGTCTGATACGCCTTTTAACTTCTCGCGGGTTCCTTTTCAAGTGGAGCTTCCAATCCAGAGTATTCATGGTTGAACGTCATTCGGTACGCCCCCTTTCCTCCCTTTCAACACCAGCATTGTCTAATGACATCCCTGTAGAGTATTGTGCAATAATCTTATCATTATCTGTTGTAATTTGCAAGTGCGGAAAACACAAATTACCATAAAGACAATCAACATATGTGCAAACAAAGACACAGCAAACAACAATTTACGTGGTTCACCCAAATGTTGGGCTACGTCCACCAAGCGCAGGTATCGATTATCTTATTATTCAGTTAATGGAGATTACAGACAGGCTCACTCCTCTCAGACACACTCACAGCCTCTACGGGCATACAAATTTATAGCAATGTATATTAAAAACTGACTATTAAATCTAATCTCATCCATAGTTTAACTTAGGTGCATTGGTTACAACCAATCCTGATTTGATCTCACCCGTATTCTAACTTGATTGCATTTGTTACAACCAATCCTGGTTTATAGGATCTAGAATCCTATTCACAGATGAGTTGTTGTCACCGTTTCCAACAATCTCCACCTTGACAACAATTAACCTGATACCTTGCTCGCTTCTGTTCATTACCTTTTCTGCAAGCCAAGAGAAGCCAAGCACCATTGTAGCTTCTCTAACAGTACTGGTTTTGTGAACATGTCTGCACAGTTCTCTTTTGTATGCACTTTTTTAAGAGAGACTCCACCTTCATCGATGACCTGTCTTACAAAATGGTACTTGATAGGTATATGTTTTGTTTTACTGTGATAGGCTGGATTCTTAGTCAAGTGAATAGCACTCTGACTATCACAAAGCAACTTTACTTTGTCCTGTATCCTTCCAAACTCACCAAACAAGCCTTTCAACCAAACTGCCTTTTTGCAAGCATGTGAAGCAGCTACATATTCTGCTTCTGTAGTGGATAAAGCAACAATGTTATGTAGCTTTGACATCCAACTAATAGCTCCACCTGCAAGAGTAAATACATACCCTGAAGTCGACCTTCTCTTGTCCACATCACCTGCAAAATCAGAATCAACATATCCACAGACTAACTCACGACCACTGCTATAGATGATACAGTAATCACTTGTGCCCCTCAGATAACGAAGCACCCATTTCACTGATGCCCAATGCTCTTTACCTGGATTTTCCATAAACCTGTTGACAACCCCAACTGCATGTGAAATGTCTGGCCTTGTACTAATCATCGCATACATTAGACTTCCTACTGCATTAGCATATGGTATTCGAGACATATATTCATTTTCTTCTTTTGTACTAGGACATAAACTTGAAGAAAGCTTAAAATGGGAAGCCAAAGGGACTGAAACTGGTTTCACATCGTTCA
>ML787525.1:469087-492871 GCA_009831015.1 Picea engelmannii | reverse complement strand
TTTGTATGAGATTGTTTCATGATTCATAATATATGATAGTGGGGTTTTTAGCTTTACGCTTTCCCCGATAAAACTTCTGTGTTGTGTGTTATTGATATTTCACTTTGTGCATTGTGGTTGAGATCGTGGTTAAATTGTTTCCGCAATAATAGTAGAAGCGATTCTGTATTTAACATGTTGTGGTAGTTGTTAGATCAGGAGAATCGCAGGAATACATTAATTTGTATCGAAATTTCTACACATCGCAGATCAAAGTGTCATGATAAGGACCAATGGTAAAAGTGATAGCGCAACACCGAGCAATAGTAATGTGAGGACTATTGTGCCTTTCTGTTTCCATCCAAGATTATATGGATTAGGGTGTGGGGTGGTGGGGAGTTGCAGATGTTGGACTAATTCTTGTGATATTAGATTCTTTTGACTGCCATAGAATGAGAGTGGCGAGTTCATTTTTAATGTGGCAGTTGTGAGTGAATAAGGGAATGTTATGGCGACCTCGTTTTGGTGTAGTCATGAAAATGAGGGATGGGTCAACATCGGTGGGGTTGGTGAGAGAGATGAATTCTAGTTGCTAGGGAAACTCAGTGGGTGTGGCCTCTGCAAGCAAGATATGATGGGGACAGTCAGCAGAGTTATGGGAGTTGGTCATGTGAAAATTACACCAAACTACATTTTTGGTCGTCGACGAGGAAGAAGGATAAGGTTGAGAATGAGAAATAGGTGGGTTATGAGCCTCGGTTCAATTTCGCAAATATCGAATGTGAGGAGCCACCTTTATTTCAACTACCAAGGCTCGTAAAAAATCCTTGTCTAGAGATGCACTATAAAAAATATCTACCTCCCATGAGAGAGGTAACAATAAACTAGAATTGAACTTAATTATTGATACCCCATCTTATTCAATGACATGTAACTGGATGTGCAGCTTGTATAAAACATCCATGTAAGTATTGGTAGGTGGGTAAGTACAATACCAATTCATTATGTTGAATTAATTAATAATAGGTGCACTTTGGAATGATAACTTAGTAGGATCACCATGGGAGCAATGAACAAGTGAAAGGGGCAGTAGGGAATCAATTAACTAATATTATTTAATGTTGCCATATGTATTGATACCAAATGCTTTTTGTTGTTTGTATTATGTGCCCCTAATAAAGGACATGTGGTTTCCAAGCCTCTTTACCCTTTTTTATTACATCCTTTAGGGATGGAACATATTTCTCATTCATGGGAGGTATTAATGCAAGCAATTAGGGAAAGGTAAATGTAACCTTGAAAAAAGCCATGAAGAAGGTTTTCATTTAAGAATGTAGAGGATGTCTATCATTGGGATATGTTGAGAAAGGAATGAATAGGTAGAAGATGAATGTTGGTATGCTAAAACATGGAGGATAAATTCTACCATGTTGGTATGCTATGAGACTATTGGTATACACTAAGAGAAGGAAAGAATGTTGTCTATTAATGTTAAGATTGTGCTTTTAGAAGAGGTATGTTGTTTGTCTTATTCTAGGTTTTATGAAATGGTATATATGCTTAATTGTATAGCTAAAGATTCTCTACCTTCCAACATTGGAGATTTTCCTAACCAACCTATATAGAAGCATTTGAGAGAAGTGGGATCGCCTAAGCGATTATATAGCAGTGAAGGGCATCACATTCCTTGTGTTGTACAAGGATAAGGGAGAACATGAAGATAGAAAGTAGGATTGTTGTAGAATGTGAATGTTGGCTTCCTTGAATGTAAATTTTGTTAGAAAAACATGACCATAGATCAATCAAATAAAACAAATGCAGAAATAAAACACAGAAGGTACACAATACAACAAATACATATATATACTTGGTTCACCTAGTATTTGCTACATCCACCATAGAATTTGTCAGGTCCTTCCTTTTATTATCCAAGAAAATGAAGGGATACAACCTACAACTCACATGTTGTAAATTCTTTTTATTTTTCTCACAGTCTCCTCTCTCATAATATAATATTCACACACATGCACAACTGCAATACAATTCCCTCATAAAAAGAGGGTTTCCATCTAGGGAAAAAATATCTAAAATAACTTCTGCTCTCATATATGCCACCTTATAATGAATAGTCTAGATTGAATACAAAATTAAATATTTTACAAGACAATTTTTCCCAAAATTTCGCTTTGGTGGTGCTATCCCCAAATCCCCCACCAGGGGGGCTACAAAAATTGTCACCCTCCAGTGACAGTTGTAGGGGGTCAAGCCCCCCATACCCTCCATGACTATGGAGTCCAAGCATAGCTGAAACAAACCTCTAAATCAAGAAGATAATTATACCTATTGTATTATGATCCACCTTAAACCTAAAAAATTTCGAGCATAAAATATTGAACCTTTAATTTTTTTTCCATGTGGCTTTGTTTCTCCTATCATGATAGCATCCATACACGTGACACATTAACTTCACCTATGTGGCACTCATATCATGCCACGCATACCCTATATGGACACCCTCTAAGATTCATGCATATTAAGCAATTTTTGTCGTTTTATAGCCTATCGCATTGCCAAAGAACTCATCACACTTCTGAAAAAATTCAACTATATGACCTATCGTGTCGAAGATTTTTGCAGCCACAATATTTCGTATTTCGATCCCTCCAAAATGTTTCTTTCTACGACATAATTGGCGCATCTCCCAAATTTATGGTGTCATACGAAGTTTTATTTTCTTACAGCAAAGTTTCTTCTTGCTTCACTCCAACGCGGTAAGGTTTCTCACCTCACGATAACTCACGAGAACTTTCCCTTTCCTGTGATGTATCTCATAGAGATAATTTTTCTCTTCACATGATACACTATTTATCATCCTTTCCTTCGCTCGTTTGTCTTTATTTTCCATGTCTCATCTTTTAAATTTTTTTGGCTTGCATCATATTGGGTCCAAAAAAATTGTGGCATGATATGTGGCACCCACAAAAGTTTTCTTCGAAACATTGAGATAACTTTCATCCTTGTCCCATTTGTTGTGTCCTACAAAAAATTTCTTTGGAATGTTGGAATGTGTATTGCACAAAATTTATCTTCCTGCGATATATCACATCGCATGAAAACTTATTTCCATGGAATGAGTTCTCCTTATCCTTGGCCTCATATCACATGCCACAAAATTTCCAAGGGTGTGGCGTATCGCACCACTTCTTCGAAACATTGAGATAACTCTCCATCCTTGTGTCCCATTTGTTGTGTCCTACAAAAAAATTCCCGTGAGATGTATATTGCACAAAATTCATCTTCTTGCGATATGTCACATCACATGAAAACTTATTTCCATGCAATGACTTATTCTCATCCTTGGCCTCATGTCACATGCCACAAAATTTCCATGGCCTCATATCACATGCCACAAAATTTCCAAGGGTGTGGTGTGATACATTGCATCATGAGAAAAGTTCCCCATGTGCAACAAACCAACAATTTTAAACTCCAACATCGAGTTTTTGCTCCAAGTCTCGATTATAACATTATATCACATAGAGTTACTACCACCGATACAATATCGAATGAAAAATATCTTTATGCAATATGTCAAAAACTACCAATTTCGTTTTAGAAATTTTCCAAAAATTTCCGAGAGTTTTCCTAAGCAAAGACTAAGTGTTTTCCCTAAGAGAAACACTTCTCTAATTTTCCCACTTATACTTCTATACTCCTAAGCCATAAAATGAGGGCGGGGTCCTAATCCTTATCAAGTTTACACTTTCTCAAGCACTAGAGAAATTACCAGGATTTCACTTAAGGTTGCTTAATGTTATTTAAGCATTCCCTTCCTAAACAAGGTTGTGCTTCCATAACTTAATCCTACACTTCCTTCCTGACCGGGCATAGTAGCTAAGGGTTGCATGACCCTTACATGCACTTATCTTACTTCACTTAAGGTTGCTTAATGTTATTTAAGCATTTCCTTCCTAGACAAGGTTGTGCGTCCATAACTTAATCCTACACTCCCTTCCCGACTGCAACCCTTACATGCACTTATCTTACTTCACTTAAGGTTGCTTAGTGTTATTTAAGAATTCCCTTCCTAGACAAGGTTGTGCTTCCATAAATTAATCCAACACTCCCTTCCCAGCTAGACATAGTAGCTAAGGGTTGCATGACCTTTACATGCACTTATCTTACATCTGTCAAACAATAGTAATGTATAAATTAAGATTAATAAAGTTACAAAAAACTCATTTTTAATAATAAGGGCTCTAGTATCCTTTGTTCAACAAGGAGTAGTTAGGATATACTATAGGAGGTAGGCCCTCTCTCAAAGGGACCTAGGCAGTGGTCCTCTTGGACCTCTTATGATTACATAAAATAATTACAGTAGTATCTCAAAGATCCTTTTAGACTACTTGTTAAGCATAGTCACCAAACTACCCATAAAGAAACAAAAGTCAAGTATTCATAATAGATAACACATTTCTAGCAGAGGCCTAATTTTCTTTTCTTCCGATTCCTCAATCTACCACTATGATAACATTCATACTATATGACTAAAATCAAATTATTTTAGCAACCAAAAATGGGATCCATTAATTCTTTCATTACCTTCTCAACTAAACCCATAACATTCAAATGTTAAAAATACAACAATAACTAGAGAACATGTTAAACTCTTCTTGAAATTTGAATTCCATGACATGCATACTTAGGGATCACAATTTAATTCCTAAATAAATTAAACATAAATCTCATTTCCTACTGCAATTATTTTGAAGAACTTCCCTATAACTAATCTTCCACTAGGATATCTACTTGACAACAAAACTAATTAAGTTAACCAAGAATGAATAACATCATTTTCATAAGAAAAAATATAAATTCATTTTCCATCTAGTACATAGATAAAAAGACTTATGTAAGACACCTAACCCCCTAAGTGTCATTTTAAGAGATCAAGTATTAAAAATTTTCCCTCAATCATTTCAAAGACTCAATTCAAGACACCATTGTCTTATTCTCATCAAGATCTTTCCAACGACTATAAGCATGCTCAATTCCGAGCTCTGGATAAAAAGTTACATCCTTCCAAAGTTTATGGGCCTTCTACCCTCAATTCCACCTCAACACAATGTGGCACCCAGATACATGTTCCATCCTATGTGGCACATAAATGGAATCCTAATACACATTCCATCCTACATGGCACAGATGTGGCATCTTACACATCACTCCTTAGGCCCATGCTTATCAAACATCTAACAACGCCCTTCATTGTTATCATAACCCTCCCATTAGAGTTCTTCTACGCCAGACTTCCCTGCACACTCTGACAACTAATTCTAAAGGAAACCACTTATGATGGATTTAATGGTTCTAGATATTAGATGATAAATTGCTAGGATTTCGTCATGGATTTTAAGTTTCACAAGGATTAATGACCTCTCCAAAACTCTCCATACTCGAGTAGATGTATACTATGACTGACCAATGACTGTCATTCAACAACCCTTCAATCAACAGTCTAGATCCATCCTCGGGGTACACCTATCAGAGTACTTCCTCCTCCGGCATTTCAAACCACTCCTACGAGCCCCCTATGATGAATGATTGAGATTTGTTGTCGATGGATCTGAGGGGTATTGTTTAGCTACCTATCCTAAGAAATAACATTGACAAGTCTACACTTGGCCCTTTATATGAATTATGGGGTTCCTCATGTCCTTCTCTAGACACATCGACATCCCTATTCATCATGATGTCACTCCTCCCTTACCCTTGATTAAGAGGGATACCACCTAATATGAGTTGGAAACCAAAATACCTGGCCCTACCCAACTCTACCACCTAGCTTCACATGTGGAACTCACACGATGTCACATTTCTCCCCCTAAAAGTGTCAAAACACTTTGCCACATGGGACAATCACCACCTGACACATGGACCACCCACGTGGACTGACATGGCATACACACCATCGTTGAATACTAGAATGCCTTCTAGGTGTTGGCACCTATCCTCTGTGCATTATATGGGTGACATCAGCCTTGTTAGTATGAAGTCACCTTCCTCATGGCCTTGCCCAGGTGAGACCCACAATATCAACAACAAAGGTTTCTCTCCCCTCTCACTAATCAACAATCACGATCTCTCCTTGAATCCTTCCCCTCAGAGTACCTTAACCAAGGCTACTCGGATGACTCTATTGTGATCGATGACTCAAATTGGTCAATGATCCTCCTCATGAATCTGATGGTTTTGATTGATCCTCACGACCCTTCCATCAGAGTGGATCTACTCCTAGTTTATGGGGCTATTCTTACCACAAGCTCCGACGGTACTTTAGTGATCAAAAAACACGATCATTTAGATATTACCTCTAATGGATATTCCCCTTCATGATTTCCTTCTAGCTCATGACATCGTGGAAAGGCTCAAACTGAAACATATCCAAGTAGCACTTTTTTTGTCATCATGAAAGTTTTTCATGGATTAGCAATCCATCATCTTGGACTTCTGAGTAACCATTTTGATACATTATCTTTGTTACAAAAAGTTTGCACCACACTTATGTTGTGCATGAGAGACTTTGCACCAAGTTGTTTGAATCCATACAAGATCTTCTTCCATATTCATACAAGGGTTTCTTTCTGGTATACCTCAAAACCTTAAGGTTGCTCTACATACGCTTCTTGTTTAATTACTATGTTGAGGAGAACAGTCCTTAAATTCATCTGATGTAAACTCTGAACCATGGATATTGCAGAAGATATAATGGCTCAGGTAGAGGTATGTCTGGTTACTGGAACAAGATATCATCATAGTCTTCTCCCTCCATCTCGAAGAACCTTTAGTTCTGAATCTCACAATGCTTACATTCACAAGTCTTTCATACAATGTTCTTCATCACAACTTCCATTTCTTCTTATTGATTTCTTCTAGTGGGTTTAAACCAAGATGGTAGTCTTGTTATTATCGATATAATAACTGGTTGTTCTAGCTTTTCTTTCTCTCTTGGAATCTTCATATTCTTTCTCATGTTTTTCTTTAACTCTTGGGTCCATGGATTTTTCTATAGATTCCATGCCTTAAATATTCCAACTTATTCCTTTCATCATAGGATCATGTATGTGGATGGACACTGAGGGTTACTTTAAGAATTCTTTTTGAAGAATACTTCTTCTAAAGTCAAACTAAACATGTGCTTCTTTTCATGGTTGCTACCATCAATGGGAACATGGATAGATACTTCATAATCTTCAATGGATCATATTATTTAAGATTGGCTTCCTCCTAATCCTTGCTTCATGCATGAATTCATGCTCTTATTTTGGAATTATATAATCATCTCCCTCCATCTAAGAGATTCCATGCTTCCGTCTGCATCCTTATTGCCTTCTCCAAAGTGTCACAAGTCTTTTTCTAATTTCCTCTTAATTACTGAGTTATTTCTGTTTTTACTTCTTCTAGGTTTCTTCAAGATTGATTATGATTTCAACTTATCTTGCAGTTGTTACTTATGTTAATACCTCTCACTAGAATTGTTACCAAGGATTGTCAATGTAATTCATCCTTTCATGTGTATTTCTTGACTTGTAGTCAGTGTTATAGCAAGGCTTATCTTGTTATTCTTCCATAGGTATAGTTTCTCTTTGAACATCTTATATTTTAAGAAATAGATATGCAAGATATGTACATAAACTATGTAAACATGGTATGTACAAGAATTGTGAAGAATATTGTTACCTTGTCTTAGAAGAAGAAGTTTGTTTTATTCTGCTTGGCCTTCTTTGAGGGTTCTCTTTCTTCACCAATTGTTGCTTCGTCTGTTTCCTTCCTTTTCTTTAAATCGAGACAGTGGTTCCTGTAGTGACCATATTTTTGATAGTTGAAGAATTGTATCTTTGACATATCCTTTTCTTGATTTGGCTTCTTCCTTGAGCCAAACTTCTTCTTATTCCTGAAATTATTGAACTTTGTTGTGAAAGCTTGATCATTGTAATTATTTTGGGATTTCTCTTTTGTGCTAATCCTTGATTCTTCTCGTGCACAAAAAGTCCAAAGTTATTCAAATGTGGGATACTCCTTTATTTTGTTCATGCTTGCAGCAAATGCATCCCATGTCTTGGGAAGGAAATTGAGTACTATCTTTACCAGTTCCTTCTTTGAAATGATTTCTTCAATATCTTGTAGTTGATCTTTTAACTGACAGATTATAACAAGGTATGATGTTATGTTGTCAACACCATTCATTTTCATGTCACAGAGCTCATTCTTTAGACTCATTACTTGTCCAATGTTTCTGACTAAGAAGAGGTTTGTTGGGGAATCGTACATCTTCTTAGATGAGACAAGATGGGAGATGTATGGTATCAAGTGGTATTTTATATATTCCACTATGATACTCATGGAATGGATGTCATTTTCTTTGAGCTTCTCCATAACTGCAATGTTCTAAACTTCCTTCTATTTTCCTTCTTCAAACTGTGGTTCCATGATCTTTCCTTTCATGATATCCAACACTTTATTATTGGAAAGGATGAGGTCAATCCTTGTCTTCCATGCTCTGAAGTTAGAGGCCCCTTATAATTTGTTTTTTGACTTCATAGAGTAAGTCATAACTTCTTTGACTTGGTCAACCTTTGACTTTGACCAAAAACTCAAGCTTGAAGTCTTAGCTTTATGAGAGTACCAGGAGGTGCACTAGGTTAAGGCATACCGTGATATCTAGATATTAGGTCAATATCTTCACTTAAGCTTCCTCAACAAGAGGGTTAGAGTTTCCTTCTTGCAGCAAAAATGTTGACTGCAACTGCAACTAGAACTGAGCAAATCCTCCCAATCTATCCTCCAACGGTTAGATTGTCTGAATATAGTGGGCATACATAACCTATTAGAAATAATAGATGTTATCATTTAAACATAGACAATATAACAATATTGTCACCCAATCATAGGCTGAAGCCACCCCCAACCACCTTAACCTTGACAGAGAATGATTCTAGAAGAAAACCATAGGCCTAATAGCCAATTAATGTAGCGTACCTCTCTCCAAAGAAAGAATACAAGGAAGAAATTCCAAAACATAACCAATATAAAGTCCAAGCCTAAACTAAGAATACATATCGCAGTATCTACAACTACAGTTACTCTCTAGACTTGCACACTTACCCAGTTTCTGCAATGCACACTTGTACATTTTTGCATTTGTGAACTATGTGTACCAAATGATATCCGGCTTCCTATATTTATACTGTTTTTCCTGAGTTGTCTGGGCCAACATCTCATTTTGGAGGTTAAACACTTAATATTAAATATTTCCTTGAGCCGATTTGTCTTCTAGGGTTATGTTCAATGCTTTAGGGTTTCCTCTTTCTTCTCATAATATTCTATTATCGTTAGGGTTACACGTGGAGGTAAATACCTCTCATAGCTATCATAATATCAATACCACCTTGGTACCTTAGGAGGCTCTGAACAATTCATTTGTGGTGACTGATCTAAGAAAGCACAGTTCGTTGATGGCTCCCTTCATCAAAAGAGCAGGCCTCCCAGTCAAGGATCCAAGTTTGAACATCTCTAGGTCCTCCAACGACATCGAAAAATATTTTGGTGGTTTTCGAGTTACCGAATAAATTCCTCCCGATAGTTGTACCAGCGTAACCGACAAACACTCTTGACACTCATGCCTCTATTTTTTTTTAGTTTTTTTTTTAGAATTTGCAAGCCTTTATAGCCTTATGTTAGTAGGAAAACAAACAATTATCCACAAGACTTTGTAATCCTGGTTTCCCATCAAGGGAAGGAAAAATATTCAAGTCTCTTCCACACTTGGTTTCCCACTAAGGGCAGGCCAAAAACAAATTTCCATTCTTAGGGACAATCACTGTGTTTTTTTTATTGTGTCTATATTGTATTTTTAATAGATTAGCACCTAAACTTACAAAAAAAATATCAAGGACATTAATAATTAATATTTAGGGTTCTAATATCCCGCAGGGGTGTAGAACAACTCGCGAGTTCCATGTAAATGGAAGGAAATATAAAAATTAGGTCTCAAGTTCGATTCTCACTCTGATTTATTGGTGCCCATGCTTGCGAACTATGTGGTTGCACCTGGAGGTTATAGCGGTAGCAGACAGGTGTCGACCCCGTGTCACACGAGTATGAGAACCACCCATGTTGTCGATTATTTCAGTATAAAAAAATTATTTTGGGTACTAATAGTTAGGGTAATAATATTTAATAGTATTCTTTTATGGTATTACATAATAATGATTTATTAGTCATCCCGAAGTTGTAGGACAGTTGGTGATATAGTGTGTTGTTAAGGCACTTTGTGATGCTAAGTCATTGGTTCGAAACCTGTGGGGACAAAAAATCCATCCATGTTAAGGGTTGGTGTGGCTCAAGCCAGGTGCGATCCCCAGGTAATTTTGACAGCTTAGATGCCCCTAAGTCATGGTTTCTCAAGCCACATGCTAGTCGAACAGGTCATTGACAAACTAGCAAACAAAAAAAAAAGTTTTATTAATCTATTAATACTTTAATAATGTATTATTACTTTACTTAATAATTTTTTATTAATGTATTAATAGTGATGGAATTAATAGTTAATGTTTAGGGTATTAATAGTTAATAGTTAGGGTAATAATATTTAATGTATTAATAGATAGGTTTTTAATCATGTATTAATAGTTAGTGACAAAAAAAAATTGTTAAATTTTTTTCTAAAACCTTGGCCAAAACTTTCTTTATGTAATGTGTCGAACATAAACTAACCTTGTCATTTCATGAACATAACCCGACATTGAAATCTGATGAAAAAAAATGGATGGTGCAACATGATGAACATAGTAATTTTGCAATTGACGAACATAGTAGTGTCACAGTATGAAAAACATAGTAACATCTCAATATGTCGAACATATCCATCTCATCACAACATGATGAACATAACACCACCCTTGTAATGTGAAAAACATAAGCATACTGTCGCAATGTGATGAAAATACCCTTGTTGTCACATTGTGATGAACAGAACCTCGTCGTTGCAATGTGATGCAAGTATCCCATATTCATATTGTGAAAAACATTTCCAAATGTCGTTATGTGAGGAAGATAACCCAATTTTGCAATTTTATGTACACAACCCAATGTTTCAATGTGACATTCATATCCCAACATTGCAATGATAGGACCATTTCCCAATGTCGCAATGTAATTAACATAACCCAGTGTCAGAATGTAAGGACGTAAGGTGTCAAACAAAAACCATACATTGCAATGTGATGACCATAAACTTATGATGTCATGTGATGAAAAAATCATGATGTCACAATCTAACGGACAAAACATGATCAAAATTATAATGTTATAGTGGCATAGTAAACAATGGCTAAACATAATCAACATGGTCCAGCATAATGAATGCCACATGCCCTTCAAAGGTAAACCATGGGCATGTTCACCCATAGTCAACCTTATCCAATCATAGTCAACCATGGTGAAGGTCAATTGTTTTAGGATAAATCCATGAGTGCAGACACAAACCGATCTCCCTAGATCCACCTGGATCTAGGACAAAATAGGACAAAATAATACACTTTCCCTAGATTTTAACTGTTGAATGAACTAGGAGGAAAGAATCATGTACATACCTTATGATCGCTTCCTTGGGTCTTTTTTGTTCCAATCTTCGCTCCAATGCTCTTGTATCGTCCAGACCACAACAAAACAAACCAATCGAAGTGAATACAATTCAATATATTCAACAATTAATCTATGTATATGATCAAGGAGTTATACAATAAAGTGACATTAGCTTTATGGGAAAGGGACATATTACTGTATTATATTAATTGAAAATGAAACTTACAACCTGAGCCTTGATGTTACAAATCTCTTTTCGATGGCCCCTAGCTCTGACACACACACTTGCTCATGCATGAAGAAAATCAACCACTTTTGATAACCTTGTTGGTGTCTCTAGCTGTTGTAGCATCAATCCTTCATACAATCTTCCACTAGTTCTCCAATCAATCTCTTGCTAGTTTGCTTCTAACCTTTTCCATGAGCATCCTGCTCAATATATAGGAGAAAATAGATTAGTTACTTGGATAGGAATGATCCCAAGATATCAGGAAATCCAGTACTTAGATAACCATTCGAATGCCAATTCATCCTTCTAGAAGATTCCCTTCTAGAAGATTCGAGAATTTTATCTTTTTCCTTCCTTTAGAAGATGTTTGCACCCTGACAGTTAGGTACAGTGTGAACCTCTCGCACCTTAGCTTAATGTAGCCTGCGAGAATCATGCATTCTCGCAGGCAAATATATAGGTATCCTGTGAACCTCCCTTAAAAATATGATTTCTGGAAGCAGACAAAAGTAAATTTTCTCAGGAAAGTGTTCTAGTGAAGAGCCTAATTTCTCCATCATCATTATATCATCACGACGACCAAAATTATGGATAACAGAATGCCCCCCAAAGTCTGATATTGGAACCAGTGACAGTTGATAGACTTTGTAAGCTGCATGTGTGTGTCAAGAACCAAGAGCACATCTAATCGGAAACCAGCAAACATCCAAGCATCGACAGAATATCATGTATACCAATTTCTGAGGTAGGCATTCCCATACTCAGATCATAGACTGATGACATCATAAACAAGGATCACATCCACCAATCATACACTGTGGATCCATGTCGTCACAATATAGCATAGCCACCTGAATACACTGTGGATCTATGCGACAAAATTTAAATCAAGACGACATAGCCACGAAACATACATAGTGGATCTATGTGTCGCAAATTATACATACTCCATCGCAACCTGGATCACAAAGATAATATCCAGGGTCTTCAATCTTGTCGCCCAAAGTACGAATCTAACCATGTGATTACATGTGTTGAAGTCGAACATGGCAGAAACCACTTGATTACCGTTCATTGATGTAACCGTTAACAAGTGCGAGGGAAATCACCATTTATGTCAATGACTCCCAAGGTACTATAGTAAAATCCATCGGCTGTGAGTAAATGAGTTGATGTCGAGCACTCGACAGAATCTCTCGATTAGGGGTCAATGATGTAAACCCACTTTCAAAAGCGAGGAAACTTTCCATTGAGGCATGCAAGCTCCAAGGTACTGAATAATTTCTAAGTCTTGATTCTGGATAATGAGCTGAGTCGATGGAACAAAACTCCTCACAGGAGGGCCTTGATATATCCCCCATCAATGACACGAAATGAGTAACAAAGTTTGAAGGTGAAACAAAGCATTTTGCAAATTGGACTGGACACAGGGAAGGTCGACACGGAGAGAATGGACAACTGTAGATGGCCGACTCAATAGAGGTTTCAGACTGACTTCTCTTGAACATATGAACGACACGACCAATGATTTGGCAACATTGACTCAAAGACGACACATGGAATGACCTTGTTATCAAATCGAATGAGAGAAAAATGGATTTCCCAAACCGACTTCAAATGATGAATAGGGGGGTGTCATGTTCAAGAGCGACACTTACTGCCAATCAATACAATGATGAAACATATCCCTTTCCCAAATTTCCCCCCACCATTTCTGGCAAGTACCTCTTTATTTTTACGCAAGCTTGAAGAGGATCACATATGCTTGTTCATATAAGCTCATCCTTCGGATGAGTCCCTTGGAGTTTTTTTAACGAACCCTAGGAAGGAGTGGTTCAGTCCCATTACGGGTCTGTCAATGTTTGTTTAACGAATCCAGAGATAGTAAACTCGAAGGTTTTTCAAGATTATAGAGTTTGGAAAAACACTTAAAAGATAACTCTCTCAGTTCCTTTTTCGTACAGTAGTCCAACGAGACCGAAAAAGGGTTAAACTATTGCTCGAAAGACGCGTATTTCAAACACTTTATCAAGCGTGAAAATAGCAAGGTCACTCGGCAATATTTTCATGTTTAGAGAGTCTGAAAAGAGCTTAAAGAGAACTCCAGGAGGGTTCATTTTTCGTATAACTACAGCGAGCCTAAAAAAGTGATAAAATGACGCTCGATCACGTTCTTATGTTTTTTACAAGCGCAAGAACGGACAAAAGGCGCTCGAGGTTTTATGTAAAACCATAGAAAACCAATCAAAATCACACCACACCAGAGAAAAATCTGTCCATAATCGTCCATGTTTCACACCTGCAAGTCATTACACTCATTTTTATATTAGTAATTAGGTTTAAATAATCAATAAACATAAAAAACCCAAATTTGATATAGTAAAAAGTAATTAAAATGAGTAAATAACTAAATTTACCATATCATTTCTCATTTTTACCCTTGAGTTCCAAAAACCCTCATTTTACCCTCTGCATTCGGTGTCAATTTCTGGGAGCTACGGGTGACCATTTGATGAGTTGTCACCATCATCTTGGTAATTTCTTCATTCCTGATCTTTTCATGGTTTAAAATCTTGATTTCATTGGTTAAAAACTCTGTTTTAAGTTAGTTTTTTGAACCATATACGCGTGGAGGCATTCTCACAGGTGGCCCATACGGGACCTACGAGAATGACTCGTTCTCGCAGGTGGACCTTAAGACACCTGCGAGAAGTTTTCACTGTGCATAGTATGTCACCTGCGAGCAGCACAGAACTCAAATTTTTTTTGAAACGTTTAGCCAATGGAAAATATTTATTTCATGGATAAGATCACTAATCATGTTTGTATGTTTCTTATGCAGGTAAATAGCCACAAACATGGTGCTTGAGTGGTGAGAACGAGAACACGAGGAGGATAACGCAAATTCCAAGAATCACCCTCCTACCATCGCTGCATTAAGAGATTGTGGTCTCTTAAAATACTTTTGTATCCCGGGCATGAGAGCCCAAGTCCGATTGTTGGAGTATCTAGTCCAAATGTGGGATATGGACCAGCAAGTTTTCATTGTGGGAGCTCATACATTAACCATTGACATCGAGGACATATATTTCTTGACCGGATTATCCAAGCGTGGGTCCTATGTCAGTCTGACCGGCAGCAGAGCAGGAGGATTAAAAATGAGTGAATATTGCAACCAATACTGCGTACCTGAGGCCGAAAGAAAGAAAGGGAAAGTGGCAATCTGGGGAGTAACTGACTTGACTCTCCACACTATTCTCTTTACGATTGCTCGGATGGCCAGAAGTGTCGCTCCCCATATGGCATTGCAGAGCTATTTTCAGTATGCCATCGAGTGTACTGAGCCCCGGGTATTTAACTGGGCTGATGCAGTATTGTGCAGTATCAAAAAATAGCTGACTAAGTGCAGGCGGGGAGGTCTGAAACAGTATGGATATGGATCTTTGTTAGTGTCCTTTTTCCTAGAGAGGGTCCCTGTATTTCGTCTACAGGTTGAGTGGGACTTTCCGGGTCCTAAGGATCCGAAGATGTTACGATGGTGTCGGCTCATGGCCCGGCACGTGGCAAGACCCATCGTCAAATATGACGATATTTTCTTTGACTGGTTGCAGAACCAGATGCTGATGGTCGATGACTATGCATATGTCGGGTTGGATTTCCGAGAAGATCTAGATCTGGCACTACGTAAGGACGCTCAGTGGGGAGACCTCAGTAAGAAGTACACAAATTTTTCTTTTTAAATGTTTTTGAATTTTTATCATATTTAAATGTTTTTGTTTTATAGATTTATCCGAAGACTAACACAAAATATTTGTTGATAACACAGACGTTGGACCGTATAGACCTCTTGGCACTTCTCCTATCCAGCAATGAGGAGAAGTAGCAACAGTATTACCACAGTATGCTGAAGATTACCAGGTGGTGGAACAGAACTTAGAAGGCCTGACAACAGACATTCCAGATATGACTCTGGAAGAGGTTCCACGATGCGATCAGCGTCATACTGTAGGGGTTTCAGTATCTATGGGTCGACTGCTCCGCAGGGTAGCTAGGGCAGTTGTGTGTTATCGTGAACGTTATCCATGACATCACTATGTAGAAACTATAAGCTTCAATTTTTGATATTTTAGTCTTCGGACAACCATTTTTGTAAAAACAAACCCTTTTGATCGTTATATATATACAAATGGCTTCTACCGGTTTACTTTACATTGTGTGAATTGTAATGTGTTTGATTTATAAATGATTTAAATGTCTGTCCAATACATAATTAGCCAAATAATTTGTTAATGTATTAAGACACCTAGGAATATGTTGATATTCAATGTGATCAAAATACCGTTCCAAGAGGCGAATCCGCAAATATACCCTTAACAAAGTAGGACTTCGGATAGAGTAGACATTACTTAGATGTAGTACTACAAGCTGCGAGTCAAGTCGCACAACCAAATGACGAATTCCGAGAGAGATAGCATCAACCAATAATTCAATAACGGTGCTATACTCTGCGATGTTGTTGGTTGCTTGGCCAAGACATACACCTCGTAAAGATATAAGTTCATTTGTTGGGGCATAGATTGCCCATGCAGCTGAAGCTAGGTTCCGAGTACTACGACTAGCACCATCAGCGAAGCCAATACAGGGTAGAGAAATTCCCAACATCTGGCAATCAAACACAACGTCACGTAAGGGCAGAGGCCAGATAACGTCAAAAGCAAACTAAAGTAACACACACAAAGTATGATACATAAAAATACAAGTAATTTTGCACAAAGAACTTATGCATAGTACTTCTTCAAGTACAAACCATTCCTGGGTTCACTCAAAGGTATACCATCATAATCAACCAGCTCATATGCTCCTTTTTCCAACACTCTACGAACAATGTAAGGACCATGCCACATTGGTTCGAATTTCCCAGCTCCTAAGACATCTTTATCTTGTTCATACAGAAGAACAAGATCTCCTTCAGAGAAAACGTGAGGCTTAACATGCTTGTCATACTGTGCCTTGACATGTTTCTTCTGGGCTTCTATTACTAAAGTAGTGTCACGTCGAGTCTCGTCTAATCGCATCAGATACAACAGACGTTCCTCTTTAGCAGAAGTATTGAGTAAGAGTTCTATAGCTAGCTTCAGAGAACATATTTCAAATTCTATGGGCAGAATGGCTTCCATGCCATAGACTAATCGAAAGGGTGTAAACCCCGTAGCAGATTTAACAGATGTCCGATATGCCCACAATGCCGAAAAAAACATTGTATGCCAGCTGGTTTTATGAATTCCTATCATCCGTCGAATCATAGTTATAAGAACCTTATTGATTGCTTCAAGCTGGCCATTAGCTTGAGGATAGTAGGGTGTTGAGGTATCATGACAAAGACCCAACTTTTCCGTAAGTTCAGACATCATAAAATTCCTAAAATGAATACCGTGATCGGTAATGATAACTTGAGGAACACCAAAATGAGCTATGACATGGTTGAAAAGAAATAACTTTGCAGTCTTTCTAGTATTATCGAATGTTGGCATCGCCTCGGCCCATTTTGTAAAATAATCAATAGCTACAATGATGTAACCATGCCCCCCGGCCGAGTGAGGGTGACATGTCATGAAATCAATGCCCCATTTTGCAAAAGGACCAACTGAGACAACAGGATGAAGTGGAGCAGGATGCGACCAAAATTTTTGATTGTAGGTCTAGCAGGCATAACACTTCTGAATAACAGTAATGCAGTCATTGAACAAGGAAGGCCAAAAATATTCTACGCGTAAGATCTTCTGGGTAGTATCATACCCAGACATATGACCACCACATGCTCCAAAATGGCAGTCATTCAAAGCTTTCTCGGCTTCGTCAAAAGTCAAACAACATCTAAAAACAAAGTCAATGCCTCGACGGTAAATGGTATCTCCAAGAATAATGTACTGATGAGCTTGATAACGAACGCGACGTCGTTCAGTACTAGACAAAGTAGGCCGAAAAGTCTGGGTATGGAGATATATAATGATATATCCATACCAAATATCATCAGTGTTGATAAGGAAAAGTGATTCATCAAGTAATGAATCGACTGCTACAGTTTCCATGGCAGAGTGGGGAAAATTGCATATTAACTCAGCAAAAACTAAGGATTTCTTCGACGTGGCACGATCGAATTCCAAGTCGAACTCCTGGAGAATGACAATCCACTTGGAGTACTTGTCCCCCAACAATTGACGTGTCAAAATATGTTGCATGGGGTTACAATGTGAAATCACTGTAGTTTTCCTGGAGAGAATATAATGACGAAAACGTTGAACTGCTTGAACAGTAGCCAAAGCCAATTTTTCAACATGTTGGTACTTGATCTCAGTTGATGTGAGACTTTGACTCAAGTAATATATAACATGTTCATCATGTGCATCATCCTCTTGAACGAGAACCATGCCAATAGTCTACTCGGAGGCAGCTAGATAAAGAAAGTAATCCCGATTATAATCAGGAGGGAAAAGAAGTGGAGCTTTCGTGAGGGACAACTTCAAAGCTTCAAAATCATTGTTGGCAACTTTATCCTAGACAAACTCTGAACCTTTCTTTATAAGACGGGTAAAACCACGAGTAATCCTGGCGTAATTAGGAATGAAACGATGAAGAAAATTTTCTTTCCCCTGCAAACTTTGTAATTGGCGCAATGAAGAAGGAGGAGGGAGATCGAGAATCACCTCAACCTTAATAGGATCAACCCGGATCCCTTGATGTGAAACAATGAAACCTAGAAGACGGCTGGACTCTACTCAAAATACGCATTTATGAGGATTCAAATGAATGCGATAGAACCGACAATGATCAAAAATTGCTCGGAGATGATTGGGATGATCGACTCGGTGTAAAGAATGAGCTGGAAAATCATCCAAATAAGGTTGAACAATATGTTTTATATCGTGAAATGCATAAGACATAGCATGTTGAAATGTCATGCCCGCGTTCTTAAGACTGAATGGAAGTTTCCTATAGGAGAAAGTACCCCAAGGAAAAATAAAAGTAGTTTTATGTTGGTCCTCAAGAGCGATGTTAATTTGATTATAGCCGGAAAATCCATCCATGAGAGAAAATATTTCACTACCAGCACAGTCATCGACAATCTGGTTGACGAAAGGGGTTGGAAAGTTGTCTTTCGGACAGGCTTTGTTAATATCCCAATAATCAACACAAACACGTATACTACCACCTTTCTTATCAATCGGTACAGGGTTGGAAACCCACTCTGTTAGAGCCACGGGATAAATAAAACTGGCTTTGAGAATTTTTTCAACTTCGAGTTTAATAGCTACCACTTTACGTGGATGGACAGGACGAAGGCGCTGTCGGACTGGTTTAGCTCCAGGGTAAGGCTCTATCTCATGCACAACAATGGCAGGGTCGATACCTGACATCTCTTCGTAGCTCCAGGAAAAGATGTCACAAAATTCTTTAAACAGAGATGTATAGGTGACAATTTCCTCTGGAGAACACAAAGCTCCAATATGAACATTTTCAACTATCCTAGGTTTAACTGATATATCAATGGGTATCTTAGGAGAAATATTACTGAGGTTCCCTTCAACAAACACATCATGTGTAGATCTGGGAACAGTCGATATGAAAACAACGGTCGACGAAGTCGAAATCCGCTGGTAATTCTCGAGAGTGTGTTGTTCCAGAAACAGTATGGAACGATGATGCCCATCGTCCCAAGGGGTTTCCTCCATGACAGACATGATCATCTCATCAGTGGGAAAGATGACATGGAAAGGATCATGAGACAACTCATCAAAAGAGGGTGTAGAAAGGGTTGTCGATTGAATGGCTTGATAAGTAGACTCAACCGGACTTAACGGCATGACGTCGCCGAAACGAGTATGATCTCCTGGATCAGGGACTATCCAAGGGTCAAAAGACACCGGAAGCTCATGAGGTATAGTGAAGATCATATTAATAGAAGCAACTGACGGGCGTGGAATATCGGGTGGTGGTGGTATGGGGAAAGTACCCATTAATGAAGAGTCTTTTAAAAGACCGACTCCAACATTCTCGTAACCCGATGGGGTTTTAGCTATGAATGGCACGTTTCCAGTACGAGTATCAGAATTAAAGAAGGCAAGTTGATCAACCGTAACAACTTTTCCTTGATGAGGAAAACGGACTACACGGAAAAGTGTTGACACAACAGCTCACATAGAATCTATCCAGCTACGACCAAGAAGAAGATTATAATCTAGGGGAGCATCGAAAAATTCCACTTCAACTTGGACTGTCTTACCTTCGAGAGTGACAGAAAACAATGGAAGAACATCGTAAGGCTTAAAACTAGAGCCATTGAAGGCTTTCAAAGTATTTTGTGATTCGTTTAAAGGAGGAGAGCCAATAGCTTTCCAACAAGCAAAAGACATTACACACGTAGAGGCACCCTCATCAACAACAGCTCGACAAATGTTCTTGTCGGCGACAACAACTTGTATTTGAAATGCAAGCTATGGGGGTAACCTTGGAATATGGTCTTCCAAGTCAATGACTATCAAATTCGTATCTGTTGGATCAATTCAACCTATAGATTTCAACAGAGCCCTTCGTTGTGCAGGACAAGATTGAAGGACTTCAAGGGCCGACATCGCTGAAGGTGCTTGGGCCAGATCTTCGACAATGCTATAGTTTTGGGCCACACGAGCATGAGGATTGAAGGCTGATTTATTAACGACACCTTTCGGGGGTGGTCGTATAACTGTATCAAGGCTCGGTCGTTCAAGATGAAGAGGATCGTTCATAGGTGGATTCGATGGAGAGGGTTGTACCAAATCAGGAGGTAAATCGTCAACTTTCTCCTTAGATGGAGTATAGTCTTTAGCTCTAGTGGTAAGTGCAACGTTGTCTTTCTTGGAATCACCAGTACACATCAAAACATAGGATGTTGTAGAAGTAGAGGGTTGGTCATGGATGACCAACGAAGCCTGTTGCTGAGACGGGAAGGGTTGGGACAAGACTGTCGGCGTAGAGGGTTTCGACATTCCTTGAAGGAACTTAGTAGCCTTGGCACGTCGTGGATAATCCTTCGTGTAGTGATCATCCCCACAGATAAGGAAAGGGTAGTGTGGTTTGTGCTTATCCTGGTCTTCAACAGAAGGGGTTTTATTTTTCTCATTTTGATTATTATTTTTACTCTCCTTATTCTTGCCTCTTCCTTTCTTTGATTTATTTTTACCGGTCGGTGTAGATTGAACAACGTTCACCTAAGACGTTTTACCAGTGGAAGGGGCCGGAGACGGAGCATTTTGAACATTAGAAGAATTGTATTTATGGGTTGTAGTGGAAACAGAATGTGAGTGGGTATGAGTAGTACCAATCACACCATCAGCTGCATGCGAGGCAGCTAGAGCAGTTGAAGTGCTGGAAGTCCCAGGACGAGGTAGTTCAGGTAGTAAATCGTAAAGTGTTCCTGTTTGCGAATAAATGAGATCAAGATACTGAGCACGACTTATAGCCTGCTCCTCTATAACAACACCACCCATAGCAATGTCTTTACCAATTTTGTTCACGAAATATTTCGTAAACCATTCTTCCAGTAACTGATCAGGGAGTTCAAGTTTAATGAGACATCATCTCCTTTGCCACTCATGAATATGATCCGATATATGAGTGCCTTTAGTTTGTTTGAAAGAGATCAAGATATCAGTCCCAGTATCGTAACGGATCGATAACTGGTAATGTGTAAGAAAATCCATAGCTAGGGTGTTGAAATCAAAAAAGAAACCTCGTGGTAATTCAATATACCACTTCGCAGCCGAACCGATGAGGGTTCGTTGAAAAATATGTAGACGAATGGAGTCATCCATCGGTGAGTTGGATGAACACCATAAATGAAAAGTTATTACATGATTATTTGGGTCCTCTCCCACCTTTCCATCGAATTTCAGAATATTTGATGGGAGCTTAGCAGGAATAGCAGGCCATTGGGGAGAGTGATGAATAGGATCATTTAGAATCCTAGACAAATCTGGCAAATCCAAGGTAGCAAGAAAAGGTAACTGTCGATTTACTTGCGGATACTGATGGCTTTGGGGTGGAAGCCTTGTCGGAAGACCAGTAGGACCATAAGCATATTGTCCGTAGAAGGAAGACCCTGGATGATTCGGTGGTGGCTGGATAGGGTAGTAGCCCCAAGGATTGTAACCTTGAGTTTGAGTAGGGACCTGAGGTTGAGTAGTTTGACCCGAACCCCAAATAGGATTAGTTACACCTGGATATTTTTGGCCTACAGTAGAGACAGTTTGTTGCCCCCCAACATTTTGAGGAAAGTTTTGTAAAAGATGATTCCAATACTGGGCCAATTCAGGAGGTATATTCTGTCCAAAAGGTGAGGTTGGTCCCCCTACCATAGGTATCGTTCCACCCGGAAGTTGTGTACCAACCGTAGGTTGCGTAGTAACTGTGTTGTGTCCAGGAAAAGGAAAAGGAACCGTACCACCCTGTCCACCAACAGGAATCTGCAAGTTTGGTGCAACAGTCGGGATAGTGCCACTAGGATTAGGATTGCCAGAAGGAAACTGAGGGAGTGTCGGGATAAAACTGGGAATAGGATGCCCAGGAAACGGAGGACCACCTAGAGAACCGACTGAGGTTTGCGAGGTGTTGGATTGGAAGCATTCAACAAAGCATTCAAAGCATGGTAACTGGGTGGTAACGTCGGGATGACATCAGGTATTCGCTAGGTATTGATAGGAGCAAGAGTAGTTGTAGGAATTTCAGTTTGGACACTTGTAGTATTCGCGAGATGGGCCATCTCGGGAGGGAGAAAAAAGTGATAAGTGGTAGTCTCTAGTGCAGTTTTTGTCTCAGAGAACACTGGAGGGTTTACTTCGTAGACAGGAGGTGACTCAGTACCAAAAAGGACTCGTCAGAAATCACCTGACCAAAAAGGATCTTGGCCTACTACACCGTGAGAAGGCCCAACAATTGATTCAGAAGATGTAACAACTGCTTATTCAGAAGGATTTAATCACACAAAAGGTTGTTCACCACGACGAATGCGATATTCCTCTCTAGTATTGGTAGTTCGAAAATCTTCTAGAGAATCAGTGTGTTCTACCCGTGGAGGTGGTGTAGAAACATCTTGGACTTCACTCTGATGAGGGGAACCTTCAGGGGTACCCTCAGGTGTTGCCGTAGTCAAGGGTTGTGAAACGTCCGGATGTTCCAGATATAAACCTTGCATTCTACGTGAACGTCGTAGGGGAGAAATTGTAAATGAATGACAAGCTCTGTGAAGAAAATCCTACGGTCAACTTCGAGAAACAAACAACACACACTAGTAAAGAAAATCTAGAAGCAATCACCAAGAAAACAATACCTTCTGATTTCGAAGCCACTAGTTGGTGATGAAATCCAACATCGCAACAACGAGACGAGAAGAGGTGGGGCTAAGCTGGAAAAGTTACGTTGACGACCTACTTAACAGACTTACGCCCTAGTGCAAGCTCCCACACATAATCGTGGGTATACCCTCCAAGGATCCCGAGTGAGTTTGATCAACGTCAATTCCACGTACCATGAAGACTTTGTCCTCCACAGTCACCTTGGGTAAGAACCTAGAGAGATAGGCCACTAAAGTCACCACCAACAACAGTAAATCCTGGGGGAACAGTCGTCAGTCCGATCCACATGCAAGGGTAGGGTATCTAGCCCGAAATCAACTCAAAAGGCTTCCACTCATCATTGTGGGTATACCTCGGAGTGATCCCCGTAATACGTGCAATCTCTACACCAATGTCAACAAAGAAGAGTTAGTAACTATGCCAACACCAATGCGACCTAGTGCTTGACCCTTGTGTTAGAAGGGCTTCCCATGACAGTATGCTGCAAATGGAATTTAACACTCCCTAACTCAAGATGCTATTGTGTGTTTTGAGCTTTTGGAG
>ML787525.1:440359-464943 GCA_009831015.1 Picea engelmannii | reverse complement strand
CCCACACAATCTTCTTAGCTTTCGGGATTTCACGTTTCAAAATATCGCGACTCCCATTGCAAGGTTTATGGGACTTCAACCCAGGTAAACCCGATACAAGTATCCATGTATAAATCCAATGGCCTTATGGATCGGATCTATGGTGCTACCCCTCCTGAGCTTTGAACCCTTCGACGCTTCTGCTTTAACTCTCTTGCTTCTCTTTGAGATCTGACGACTCACGGGACTTCGTGGATTCTCCACCGAGAATTCCGACTGTCCGTTCTCTTCCTCTGAGAACTCGTCCTCCTACGGTATGACGTTACTACACTTTCCTTCGGCTCCCTTGAAGGTTCAAATCCTTCTAAACTTTCCCAACTTCAAGTCCTTCAGAAAATCTTGCACGCACTCCTTGAGGTAGACTTTCAAACACTTCTAAGTGTTGAAGTTCTTCAACTCTACGCACACCTGCAGCAGCAGTCCCTCAATGCTTCACTCAAGTTCACAACCCTGAGGCTTCGCTTGGCCTGCGCACTCCTTGCACAACTCTTGTACCCAACTGCACTTTTGTGGAAATGGGAACAAAAGATTCCTCTCCTGAGATTTTAGAGGCAAACCTCTAAACACCTTGTCAATGCACTCCTTGCAGACAATTCAATTGCACTCCTTGCAGGAATTCTTGCTCAGATAGAGAAACAATTGAAACTCATTCCTTTTCCTCTTTCCTCTGAGATTTCAAACATTCAACAAGAAATAATTCATACATAGCATAAAATCAACTGCATGACAGAAAGAGTAAAAACATTCATGAGCATAACATTCAAAGATGCATACACAGAGAATATGAACACCATGAGTCTGAATCACAACTTCCTTTGTATTAATTCAGAACTTTTGTACATGGAGTCTGCTACACAACTATCTGCTTCTCCTCTATGCTCTCTAGAATTATTTTACAATACACAATGAGGGTGTCTATATCCTGTTTCCCTCTTGCGCTCTTAAAACTATCTAATCTAGGATTGAATTCTATCTACCTACATTAACTACCATAAATGCCTCCTACCTACTAAGGATGAGAGAAAATCGCTCAAGGTCCTGTTACATTATACAAGTGCGCTTCTTCTTAATGACTTCATTTAAGATTGCGCATCAACTTCAAGGTGATTTCAAAATTTGTGCTGGGCACTTTTCCAGTTGTCTGTTGTCTCGGCGCTGGCTCGCTTGAGATGCTCCTACATCATACTCCCTCACTTGAAAATTTTCATGGGCTCCTATCCATGAGCTCACGCATGCTCTGTCCATGTTTCTGGATCTCTGCTTCATTCTCCCAGCTGGCATATTCAACTGGATGGTTCTTCCATTTGACCAGATACTCAAAGTATTACTTTCTTCTGGTCTTCTTGCCGACTCTTTTATCGAGTATGCGCTCCATCTGTGGCTTCTCTGCAACTAGCATCTACTTTTTCCACTGGATCATTGGTTATTTATCTCCTATTCTTGCTTCCTCAGCCTTATATGGGTACAAATATGAGATATTGAATATCGGAGAAATTCCGATCCCATCGGGTAATTCAATCTTGTAAGCATTCGTCCCAAATTTCTTTAAGACCCTACATGGTATGATTTTCTTCATCTTTAGTTTGTTATATGTTCCTCTTGGGAACCTTTCCTTCCTCAAATGTTCTAGAATCAAGTCACCAACCCCAAACTGAAGTTGTCTCTTGTTTTGATCGGCTCTGCGCTTATATTCCTGACTCGAATTCTACAGTCGCTCCTTCACCTGGATGTGAATTTCTTTCATCGCCTCTACGAAATCTTCAGCACTAGCGCTCCTAGTCGCAGTCTATTCTGAATCTCTCAATTTGGAAATTCCCCTCAGTTGCATGCCATAGAAAATTTTAAATGGAATCTGCCCTGTGCTCCTATTAACTAAGTCGTTATAATAAAATTCTACCTGTGGTAATATGTTGTCCCACTGGCTATGGTGTTCTGTCACCAAGCTTCTCAACAAGTCTCCCATACTTCTATTCACCACTTTTTTCTGTCCATCCGTCTGAGGATGATAAGCTGAACTAAATGACAAGTTAGTTCCCAGCTTCTTCCATAAGGTCCTCCAAAAGCACCCTATGAATTTGGTGTCTCGATCCGAAGCTATGCTTCTTGGTAAACCATGAAGTCGAATGACTTCTTTGAAAAATAGATTTGCAATGTGAGTTGCGTCACTGGTCTTCTCACATGGGATGAAGTGTGCTATCTTGGAAAATCTATCCACCACCACAAAGATTGAGTTAAATCCTCTTTGTGTTCTTGGCAACCCCAATACAAAATCCATGTTGATTGCATCCCACGGCCTTTTAGGTATGGGTAATGGTTTATAAAACCCCACATTCTGCTTCCTTCCCTTCGAATGCTGGCAAATTCTCCATCTGTCTACGAATCTCTTGACATCTGCTCGCATCCCTGACCAAAAACATGACTCATTCAACTTTGCGAACGTCTTGTTGTGACCAAAGTGCCCTGCGAATCCTCCACTGTGTTTCTCCTTCAACAAGTTCTCCCTCATGGAACATTTCAGAATACACAGTTGGTTACCTTTAAATAGTAATCCTTTCTGGATCATGTATTCTACCCATTGGATTTTTTCTCTAAGAATTGGATTCTCATCTATGTCATACACCTCTTTTAAATCCTGATCATTGGCGTACATGTTCCTAAGATCATCAAAACCCAATATTTTGTCTCTGAACTCCTGCAATAGAAAACACTTCCTGCTCAAAGAATCAACAACTTTTTTAGCAGTACCTGAAATATGTTTAATCACAAAAGTAAAATTCTGCATGTACTCAGCCCATTTAACATGTCTCTGATTCAACTTTTCCTATTGAGTCACAAACTGCAATGCATGATTGTCACTGTATAAGACAAACTCCTTCGGGATCAAGTAATGCCTCCATTTTTTCAGTGCCTGTATGATAGCATAAAACTCCTTGTCATAAGTGGAGTACTTCACTTTCATTTCATTCAACTTCTCGTTGAAGTATGCTATCAGCCTGTCTTCTTGACTCAAGACTACCCCTATTGCAAATCCACTTGCATCGCATTTCACTTGAAATGTTTTTTGGAAATACGGTAACACCAAAACTAGTTGTTCCGTAATCTTCCTCTTCAACAGATTAAAACTCCTCTCAGCCTCCTCTATCCAGTGAAAAGAATTATGTCTCTTCTTCACTGTATCCATCATCGGTGCACTAATTCCACTAAAATTCTTGATGAAATTTCAGTAGAAACTAGGTAATTCGTGAAAACTTCTCACCTCAAAAATATTCCTCGGTGATGGACAATTCTTGATTACCTCCACCTTATATGGATCCATCCTCAACTCATCTGCAGAAATAAAAAACCCCAAGTAGATGAGCTATGTCTTCATAAATGAGGATTTCTTCATGTTTATCAACAAATTCTCCTGCTGCAATCTCTGCATCACTGTAGTCAAATGCTTCAGATGCTCTGCCACTGTTTTACTGAAAACCAGTATGTCATCCAGATACACAATGACAAATTTTCCAATGAACTCCTTCAGGACTTTGTTCATCAACCTCATAAAGGTACTTGGTGCATTTGTTAATCCAAATGGAATAACAAGCCATTCATACAACCCTTCGTTGGTTTTGAATGTTATCTTCCACTCATCACCTTCTCTCATACGGATTTGATGATAACTGCTTTTCAAATCAATCTTTGAAAAATACTTTGCTCCACTCAATAAATCCATCAAATCATCCATCCTTGGTAATGGAAATCTGTACTTGATGGTTATCTTTTTTATCACCCTCGATTCAGTACACATCCTCGAGCCTCCGTCTTTCTTCAGACTGAGTACTGTCGGAACATCACATGGACTCAAGATTTCTCTGACCAAACCTTTGTCCAACAAATCCTGGACTTGCCTCTTAACCTCTTCATTCTCTTGCGGTGTCAATCTATACGTGGATTTGTTTGGAAAATGAGCTCCTGGTATGAGATCAATATAATGGCTCACACTTCTAATTGGTGGTAAGGAATGATGTAGTTCGTCCACTACTATGTCAGCGAACTCTTCCAGCAGTTCCTGAACTTCTTCTGGCAAATCATCCACTCTTGTGCTGGTCAAAACAATCTTCAATTTCCTTACCACAATGAACTGTGGATCCTCCTTCTTCTTAACTTTTGTAAGAAGTTCCTTCCCACTCATGAGAAGTACAGTGTTGCTTACTTCTAGTTTTACCTCCCTATCCTTGATTGGAAGCAACATGTGAGTCCTCCCATTCTTCTCTAAGGTGTATGTGTTCATTCTCCCATCATGAATCACATTCCTATCATACTTCCATGGTCTACTCAGAAATAGATGTCAAACATCCATAGGAATGACATCACACAATATCTTATCATTATACCCTCCTATATTGAATTCGACTAAACACTGTTTAGTGACAGTTACCTGATGTCCCTTCTGTAGCCACGAAACTCTGTATGGGCTTAGATGATAAATCATCTCCAGCTCCATATTTTCTACCATCTCTGTAGAAACGAGATTATCTATGCTACCACTGTCAACAATGACCTTGCATACCTTGTCCTTGGTTTTACAAGCAGTTCGGAAAAGTCTGGTCCTTTGGACTGAACTCTCCACCTCCTTCTATGGTGTCAAAAGAACCTTTTGCATCATCAACGATCTTCCACCTTCAATGTTTTCTGCCTCAGCATCTCACCTCTATGCTTCAATGATGTGAGCTTCTCCACCTTCCTTCTTTTTATCTGGACACTCATAAGACTTGTGCCCATTCTTTCCAGATGTGAAGCATGTTATTACTCCACCTCTTCCTCTTCCTCTACCTCTAGTACGAGGAAAATTATTATTGTCAGCATAATCTCCTCTCTGTTCAGTATGTTTCCCTCGCTGTGAGGTTCGACCTCTCTCAGTTCAAGTCTGAGGTTTCTTCCAGTCCTCCTTGGGCTTCTAATATTTGTCCTGGGCAACTGATTTGCCTCTGGGTTGACTTCTGCCTCAGCCTCTTTGACCTTTCTTTCGGCTCAGCTTCTCTTCCGCTTTCAGACCCATCTGATAACCATATTCCACCATATGGATGGTTACAATGCTCAGCTCACCCTGAATGTCATATCTCAGGCCATTCAGGTATCTGGAAACTTTCTCATCATCGCTCTCTCGATGACCTGCCATGATCTTCAACCTGTATAATTCTTCAGTGTGTTCTTTCACTATCATCAACTCTTGTCTCAGGTTTTGCATCCTCCTAAATAGATTAATTTGATAATCCGAGGGGATGAATTTCGCCTTCATCTTCGCGATCATTCTGTCCAAGCTCTTGATCATTTTCTTGCCTTTGCAGCATCTGTCAGCTTGTAGTTCATCCCACCACAATGTTGCATGTCCTTTCAATCTTGTGATAGCATGCTTGACTTTCTTGTCCTCTTCAACATCTTCATAGTCAAAGTATGTGTCTAGATCTCTAATCCAGTCTAGAAGCTCCTCTGCATCCAGATTTCCCTCATAAACTGGAATGTCCATTTTTTCTCTCGCACCCATTCTTGCAATATCTTTGATCAAACGTTCGTTTGCTCAATCTTCAGCTACAACTTCTTCTTCACGTTCAGCCTCAACTTCACTTTCGGAATAACTAAGATCCCCAACACTAATTGTGCATCTTTATGCCATCTCCATGTCTTCGAGTCTTGCTCGTAGATCATGCATCTCTCTCTCCATGGCTGGATCTGTCATCTGCCTGCCTCTTCTTCGTGGTATTTCCCTATCCTCTAGTGGATCGGGTGTTTGTCTGTCCCCTCTCTTTGGTGGCATGGTGAATTTCTCTTTTCTTCTCTGCTATAGAAAGCAAAGAATCTTTCAATAGCTCTGACACCAAACTAACGTCGACACACGCTCCCTCCAAAACCCGTAGGTCGAAAGGTCTGCGTCAACACGGGATCTTTCCTTTTCACTGGCCCGAAGAGCTTCAGAATGGCTCTTCTGTTTCCCTTTCAAGAAATATACACCCACAGTAAAATCCTTGTGGGATCCCCTCTTTTCACTTAGGAGATCGGATTTTGCAACTTCGCGAATCCAGTGGTCAAGTGTTGGTTTCTCGAATCCCCGAAACCCGAAATTGTCAATGCTGACCCTTCCTCTTTCCTTTTCGGGATTTTCCTTGTCGTGATTTTGGCAGTCACGATGTCGAAAAAACTTGTCTCCTTGACTCCCGAATCCTGATTTTCCAAAACTCCGATGTACTTGCGAGCTTTGACTTTTCAACACCACTTCACTTTATCGGGACTTCATACTTCGCAATATCGCGAATCCTAATGCAATGTGTTTGGAAATTCTCTCCATGAAACTCCGAAATAGTGTGCCACCTGTCCCCTTGCTGACTCCTCCACGGCCCCACACAATCTTCTTAGCTTTCGAGATTTCGCATTTCGGAATATCGCGACTCCCGTTGTAAGGTTTACAGGACTTCAACCCAGGAAAATCTGATACAAGTATCCGCGTATAAATCCAATGGCCTTATGGCTCGGATATACGTTCCTACCCCTCCTAAGCTTTCAACCCTTCAATGCTTCTGCTGTAATTCTCCTGCTTCTTTGTCAGATATGATGACTCACGGGACTTCGCGGATTCTCCACCGAGAATTTCGACCGTCCGTTCTCTTCCTCTAAGAACTCGTCCTCCTACGGTCCAACGTTACTACGCTTTCCTTCGGCTCCCTCAAAGGTTCAAATCCTTCTGAACTTTCCCAACTTTGAGTCCTTCAGAAACTCTTGCATGCACTCCTTGCGACATACTTTCAAACACTTCTAAGTGTTGATGTTCTTCAACTATATGCACACCTGCAGCAGCAATCCCTCAATGCTTCACTCAGGTTCGCAACTGTGAGGCTTCGCTCGGCCTACGCACTCCTTGCATGGCTCCTGTACACAACTGCACTTTTGTGGAAATGAGAACAAAATCTTCCTCTCCTAAGATTTCAAAGGAAAACCTCTGAACACCTTGTCAATGTACTCCTTGCAGACAATTCAACTGCACTCCTTGCAGGAACTCTTGCTTAGATAGAGAAACAATTGAAACTCATTCCTTTTCCTCTTTCCTCTCAGATTTCAAACATTCAACAAGAAATTATTCATACATAGCATAAAAGAAATTGCATGACAGAAAGAGTAAAAACATTCATGAGCATAACATTCAAAGATGCATACACAGAGAATATGAACACCATGAGTCTGAATAA
The DNA here is from genome assembly GCA_009831015.1 of Picea engelmannii. NCBI lineage: Eukaryota > Viridiplantae > Streptophyta > Pinopsida > Pinales > Pinaceae > Picea > Picea engelmannii. The sequence goes on along the minus strand of ML787525.1, from coordinate 457,684 downwards.
CAACTTCCTTTATATTAATTCAGAACTTATGTACATGGATTCTGCTACACAGCTCTCTGCTTCCCTTCTATGCTCTCTAGAATTATTTTACAATACACAATGAGGGTGTCTATATCCCATTGCCCTCTTGCACTCTTAAAACTGTCTAATCTAGGATTGAATTCTATCTACTTACATTAACTACCATAAATGCCTCCTACCTAATAAGGAAGAGAGCAAATTTCTCAAGGTCTAGTTACATTATACAAGTGTGCTTCTTCTTAATGACTTCATTTAAGATTGCGCGTCAACTTCCAGGTGATTTAAAAATTTGTGCTGGGCGCTTTTCCAGCTGTCAGTTGTCTCCACATTGGCTCGCTTGAGATGCTCCTACATCACACATGCTCTTCAAAGGTCAACCATGGGCATGGTCACCCATAGTCAAACCTAGTCAACCATGTTAAACCATGGTGAAGGTCAGCCATGATCAACCATGCTAAACTTTGGTCCACATCAATCTCAACCATGGTTAACCATAGTCATCCATGATAAACTTTGGTCCATGTCAAGCTCAAGCATGGTTAACCATAGTCAATCATGGAAATCCATAGACAACCATGGGAAAGGTAAACTATATTAAATGATAATCTTCATCTTGGTCAACAATAGTCAACCATAGTTAAGGTTATGGTCAACCTTATGTGATGAATATAACCTAATGTTGCAACATGACAAATTTAGTAATGTTGCAATGTGACGAACATAGTAATGTCACAATGCGTCGAACATATCCATATTGTCGTAATGTGATGAACATAAACCCATCCTTTTCATGTGATGAACATAATTGTGTTGTCACAATGTGACGAATATATCCTTTTCATTGCAATGTGATGAACATATCCTTGTCATCGTAATGTGATGAACATAGCCTTGTCATCTCTATGTGATGAACATAGCCTCCTAGTTGCAATTTGACACAGATATTCTATCATCATAATGTAAAATGGATTTCCAAATTCTTATTTATTAATGTATTAAACTATCAATGTATTACTGTAAAAATGTATTAATGTATCAAAAATTTGGTCCACGTCAAGCTCAACCATGGTTAACCATAGTCTGCCATGGAAAACCATAGACAACCATGGGCAAGGTCAACTATATTAAACCATACTCTTCATATTCATCAACAATATTCAACCATAGTCAAGGTAAGGGTCAACCTTATGTGATGAATATAACCTAATGTTGCAATCTGACAAACAAAATTGGACATTGCAACATGATGAATGTAGTAATTTTGCAATGTGACGAACATAGTAGCACCCCAATCTCGGTAATGTCACTAGTACATATGAGAAAATTTGCGATGGTTTTTTGTTGATATTGCCAAACTTATCCGTCGCAATTTCCACGAAAGCCGATATTTTTTTTCGTCGGAATAATTTCATCGCTATATCCACGATCCAAGTGTGAGTGGAAACATCGATGAAATTAACTCTCCATGTGTCACCACCTTCAATATCAATTAACCCTATGCATCATCTCAATTATGACAAACTATCGTCGCAACAACAACGAATAAATGTGGCAATTATGACAAAACATCGTCGCAATTGGGACGAAAAGTTATGCCAAGCCAATAACTTATGATGCAACTGCTGAATGTGTGACAAAAGTCCGTCACAACTTGCAACGAAAATCCGTGGTAATATCGACGAGTGAAATATCTCAAAACCAAATTTACGACGCACATGTTGTATATGCGACGAATATTTGTGGCAAATTGCAATGAAGTTTCGTTGCTATAGCGACGGTTGTGGTAAAATAGTAAAATTTTTCCGATGAACTTGCATCGATATTGCGATGATGACTTTAGTTTTTAAAAGAAAAATTACATGAAATATGGTATACCATATTGTATGGCATATTACAATGTAATATGGCAATGCCATATTACATTGTAATATGGCATTACTATTACATTGTAATATTCTAATATTCTAATATATTGTAATATATATGTTACACGTCAAAATTACTCAATTGGATAAGTGTCGCATGTTCCTCTCAATCGTCGTAAGTGTCGCTTCTTCCTTACAACTTTCGCAAGTGTCGCAAGTTGGTCACAACTGTCGCAAATGATGCTCAGACATACTGCCATGTTGACGACACTAAGGAGACACTTATAACATCTCATATGACTGATTTGAAGGAGGAGAACTGGTTTACTAAAGTCAAATAACTCTTGACACCTAAAGAAAGTCCTGAAACAAAGGTTTTAAGGAGGAGCGCTCCCCTATTTCGGCCCTAGAAGCATTGGCACTCCCCTAAAAGGCTTCAGGGAGCATTATAATGCTCCTCAGTCCCCTCTGGAGGAGCGCTGCTCATCTTGAAAGCACTGGCGCTCCCCTAAAGCTTACCAGGGAGCGCTACAGCGCTCTAATGCCCCTTCTAAGGGAGCGTTGCCTAATCTAAGGCAGTAGTTGGCCCGTTGAGGAGAATAAGGGGAGGATCTTTCGAGATTAGGAGGTAGTTGTGCTCGAATTCTTGGTTTCATCAAGAGATCCCTTATCTAAGGAGAAGGTTCCCAACTTGTTCTAAAGATAACTCAAGAGGTTAACCTCCTCTTAACCTATATAAATAGACTCTATGATGGTGGAAAGGGGAAAGAACTGAAGATATGAAACTTATGATTTTGGAGGAAACTCACAGTCAGCCAAAGGAGAGTGATCAGTGAAGCTGTTGTTATCTAGGTTGTGGAGCTTTCAGGCAAGGGTTAGACGAAGGGGACTTGATGAAGCTGTCGCATTCGCATCTACGATTGTAAATATTATTATCGTTATTCTCATCAATATGACACGCTTGGCCTGTTTCTTTCTAGTTTGTGTCTAATGTCACATGAACTTATCATTAATTGATAGATCTGTTTTCAAGCTAATATCAATAGAGTAGGAAGTGGTTGTATCTTGTTTTCCTGCAGAACTCAGCGAGGAGCAAAGGATTGGAGCACAACTCGAAGCGTGCAGGGACAAACGTCGATAAAAGGTACTTCTATCATCCTTCCTTCTCATGTGTTAGTTTAGATAGATTTGAAAGGAATTCAGTGTCCATGTTAATCATTTTCTGTCTAGAGTTAGGGTCAAGCTCTTAGAGGTGATCTACCTGTCCGCAGGGAGATTTTCCTACAACAGAAACTGGCGACTCCACTGGGGAGATAGCCTCAAATCGAAACTTCTTGTTTGGATTTTTCTCCTCATTGACCTTGTTCTATCCCTTGATTTTTTAAAACCTAGTTCACTCTTATTTTTATTAGTTTCATGAGCTTATTGGCTACTTAGCTTATCACACTCACCATAATTGTCGAAATTGAATTGCAATTTTTTTATTTTTTGACATTTCTGGGAATTTTAGACCCTGACACCCCTGTCCTAGTGGTAACAGAGCACCAGCGCTCCCCCATACCTTTGCACAGAGCGCTATAATGCTCCTTGCCTTTGGCAACAGAGCGCCAGCCCTCTTTGGCCCAAAAAACCTTCCATAATTGCTTTTTCTGGGTTTTTGCCTCTGTGTTTCCTCTGCTGAGTGACCTTGTGAGTCAATGTTTCTTCCCTTTCAGCCTTGACATCTGTCTTTTTGAAGAATAAACATCTTGTTAGTCAGATATTGTAGCCTTCTTCGCTATTTTCATTGAGTTTTTCCTGTTGAGTGAAGTTTGAAACCTATGCATCGTTTTTCTCTCCTCATCAGCTGAGTAAAAACCCTGGTGAAGGACATCAAAGGCTTACAGACCTCTTTATCTCATTTAGAGTCAAGATCATTGCTCTTCAACTTTTTCTCTTGGGTATGAAGTTTGTTTTCCTCTTTAATTGTTTCTTTTCTTTCGCTTTTTCGGTTTGATTGCTACGAAAGGGTGTATTTTTTGTGTGACTTTTGCTTGTGCTAGTTTGGTTTTCATTCATGCAAGAAAGATAATTGGCAAGACGAGCATCATGTTGTATTGATCATCATTTGTACGCAAACAATAAAAAACATCTTTATGATTGATTGTGCATATTAGAAGGCATTGAAAAGTTTCTTCATTACATCAGGATTTGATTGAGAAAAGAATCGTTTGAGGACACTCCGTGTTTGTGCTTGTTAGTGAAAAAGAACTTTATCTCTCCCTTAGATAGATATTCATCGAAAAGAAATGACTACTTATCATATTTGATGCACTCTTTGGGTCTGAGTCATAATTCCATTTGTTTCACTTCCATGCACCTCTTTGCGTAAAGAACAGCCATAAAAAAATCAACGCTAATTAAAAGTTATCTAGAACTTTTTCTTTTCTAGGATCCTCCACCAACAGTAGACTAGGCTTAGTACTTTGGATTAGGGTTGTGAGCATATCCCTCCAAAGTTTCTAAAACAAATAGTAGCATCCTGAGTTAGGGAGAGTCAAATCCAGTTATCATATAAGTCTGCCTGGGATCCCCCTCTCACACAGGGGTTACGCACGAGGTCGCATTCGGGTAAGCTATGGGGACTAACCCTCCGTGGTTTAACTGATTGTGATGGTAAGATCGTATTATGGGGATCACTTTGAGGTAAATCCATAATTACTGCGTGGAAGCCTTTTAGTTGGTTTCGGGCTTGATATCCTGCCTGTATGTTCGGATCGGACTGTCGACTGTTCCTGCCCAGGGGCTGATTGGGAATTGGTAACCTTAGTAGCCATAATCTTTAGGGTCTTACACAAGGTGACGGTGATGGGAAGTATCACTGTACCTGGAGAAGACATTGGTCAAACTCACTCGGGCTCCTTGGAGGTTAAATCCACAATTACTGCGTGGAATCTTGCACCAAGGCGTAAGTCTGTTAAGCAGGTCGCCATTGTAACTGTTCCACCCTATCCCCACCCCTTCTGGACTTGATCACATGATGTTGGATTTCATCACCAACTAGTATGGTCATCAGAAGAAGGTCCTCTTTGCTTGGTTGTGGTTCTTAGATTTTTTTAGCGTGTGTTGTTTCTTTTCTTTAGTTGGCCATAGATTTATTTCGCCGACTCTTTTTTTCCAACATCGACCCTCCACGCCGATCGTGGAGGCTACAAGGACTTCCCCTAGAGAATATGGAAGGAAACACCCCTCTACCCCCTCATTCTACGGAAGAATCCCCTCAATAGAGCGAGGTTCATAATGCTACAACTTCCCAGGAAGAAGTTCCCATCCCTTTGGAGAATTTTCAAATTGTCTCAGAATCTCTGGAAGCTTATCGCATTCTGAAGGGATACGAACGACAGATCCTCCACCTGAATTCGGCTGGAGAATTTGTTGTCATCAATCCTTATGACATTCCAGCCGGGTCTTCTCAAAACCCTTTAGCCAATGACCCTTTTTGGACTGCAGATGTCGTTCAGATTCCACCACGCTTGGTGCGATATCTTTACAGAACAGAAGAAGGTGTCGATGCACCTTTTTCCTACACTATACCCCCAAATCACTTCACCGGTACTACCACTTTTATAGCCACACCAACCATTGGTCCAAACATACCGTCCATTGGCCCAAGGTCTACTATTCCTCTCCAGACAGCCCATTCAACAATGGCCCCACACATTCTGACTATCCCCGCCAGTAATGCGGTAGTTAATCAAGCCCCGATTGGCACACCTGCCACACCAAGACCTACACTCCCTTTTGGATTTAGGGCATTGAATGCTTCCTCTACCACCACTGCCCAAACCACTACCCAAATTGTACCGGGAAGTTCCATACCTATCCAACAACCCAAAGGGACTGGTCTTGGTGGTCCTAACCCGATCGGTGGCACCAGTCCGTCATTGATGTCTGGCTTTCAGATCCCATGTACTCTACCTCAAACTGGGGGGCATCTTCCCACCGGAGGACGAATTCCATTCGGAGGGAACCCTCATGCTGGGGGGCATTCTCCCATGGGAGGACAAATTCCATTCGGAGGGAACCCTCATGCTAGGGGGCATCCTCCCACGAGAGGACAAATTCCATTCGGGGGGCACCCTCATGCTGGGGGGAAACCTCAATCCGGAGTACACCATCAACCACAAGGACAAAATGTGTCCACCACACCCAATCCTTGGATCATCCCTTTTCAAGGAAATCCACATGCCTCCATAGGACAAAATGTTCAGACTCCGCAACAACCCCCTTATGGACAAATGCCAAACCCACCCTATAATCCACAAAACCCATCCGGTTATCCTCCACTCACAAACACTTCTCAAAACATCTCAAATCCTATGTACCTTGGTCAAAACCAACCTCACATGAGAGGGTCCACAAGTTATAATTATCCACATAACCCAGTATTGGGCCCCACTGGTGTCCCTCTGCCACACCAGCATTACCCATAGGTTAACCGACAACTACCTTTTCTAGCCACCCTGGACCTTCCAGACTTGTCTCGGTTAATGAATGATCCCATTTATCATTCTCCGGTTTGGCCAGCCATTCCATCTAAACTTCCTTCTGATATCCCAAAATTCGATGGAAAGTCTGGAGAAGACCCAAACAATCACGTGATGACCTTCCATTTGTGGTGTTCATCCAACTCCCTCATGGACGATTCGATTCGTTTGTGTCTTTTCCAATGAACACTTACAGGTTCTGCAGCGAAATGGTATATTGAATTACCATGTGCATCCTTTCACGATTTCAACTCCCTTGCCATGTCCTTCCTCACACATTTCCAACTACCCATTCGATATGATACGGGTATTGAATTATTAACCTCTCTTCGTCAGATGACTTCCATACATATCTCCAATCATATCCATGAATGGAGACGACGACGAAGGCTAATCAAAGAGGTCATTTCCGACCAATTGTTAGCAGAATGGTTCACAAAGTCACTGTTACCCCAGATTGCTCGTGATGTTTCCATGGGTGGCGTAGTCACCGAGGAAGAAGCCATCGCCCAAGATCAGTATTTAGACTTAGTCTATTCACAGTCCGGTACTCTATACGAGTTGATACCGAATGCTACCTATGACACTAACGATCCATCCAAACCATCTACTGCTTCGCATGCGGATGGAGTTATTGGCTTCGTCAAAACTCAATCTACTACTCAGTCTACTGGAACAATCCAGCGGCCTGCTTCCACGGCTACTCCCAGTTCGACTGCACCTTCTTCTACCCCACTTCAAACTCAGGTCTTTGATGTGAATACGGTCCAGTCAACCCCTTCACAACAACTTGGGGGCAAGAAGAAAGCGAGAAACAAACCAAATAAGAACAACAACAACGAGCAACCCAAGACCCAACCACAAACCCCTGCTGCCAGAAAACAACCACAACAAAAACCTAAATTCCCATGTCTCATTTGTGGTGACGATCACTACACTCGAGACTGCCCACATCGTGATGAAGTGGCCAAACTTTTCAAAGGAAATTCACAACCCGCTGTGCTCATTCAGCCTTTTCCACAACAACAATCTTTGGTTGCACAAACCCCCACATCGGGGGGTAGTTCCAACCAACCCCATGATGAGGCCTCGACAAGTGCCCACATTTACATGTTTAACGGATTTAATCTAACAACTCGCTCTGCGACATATGACATGCCAGTTAAACCTGATAAGCTGAAGATCGCTAACGATTCTGCGTCAGACCCGTTACCATCCTCCGTCAATCCTCCATCTTTTAGCCCTCCATACAGGCCACTCCAAATTGAGAAACCTTCTTTTGACTCCATCCTACGCCCTCCTAAGAGCACCCTCTGGAAATCTACATTCAATCCTAATTCACGGGCTGCCCAAAACTACAATATCGTAGAAGATTTGGCCCAAGCCCCGTGTGCCATGTCCACCTTGGAAGTTCTACAACACTATCCTAGCCAACGTAGAACGCTCTTAGCCGCTATTGGTACTTTTGATCCTGAGTCATCAAACTACCTAACATTTAATCTAGATGATCATCAACCGCAACTCTCCCACCAGCTAGCCTTCCAAATCGACGTGGTTTTTCACAATCAACAAATCCACCGGACTATCCTGGATGAGGGAGCCTCCACCTGTGTCATGTCTCTAGCCTATTGGAAAGGTTTGAAATCACCTACCCTTAACAAATCTGATACCATGTTACGCGCCTTTGATGGATGAGGTTTTCATCCTCACAGATTATTACAATCCTTAGCCGTTCAGCTGGGCGGAAAAATTGTTACTGTTGACGTCGAGGTGGTCGATGCCCCCCTCGATTACAACCTACTACTTGGAAGAAGTTGGTTGTACGTGATGACCATCGTTGCCTCGTTGGTGTTTCGATGTGTATAATTCCCCCATCAAGGCAAAATTGTTACCATCGATCAGCTCGATTTCTGCACACCCGACGCTCGCATCCCTGCTACCAACAACATTCCCTTTTTAGGAGACCACCTGGTTACGTATGAAAGCGTTGGTGTTGGATTATTGAAAGATTCTAGCCTCATGGGTACTTTCCCTACACCACTTCCACCTACTGCACATCATATTACCGTCGCCAATATGATCTCGACTTTGCCTTACCAATCCTTGGAATCATCTGACCCTTGGATTGTGCCTAGTCCTTTGGAATTCGATGTGCTCGGAGACACAATGCCACTGAGCCCAACCGAGGTTGCATACATAGCCATCCAATCTGCCTCTCCCTCTTCCAATACTTCACATTCCTTGGCACCCGATACTTATTCGGTGCCCTCTTGGTTAGATTCCCTATCATCTGTCGTCGATTACATTTCCCATATTTTTCCTTCAGACGAATCTATCATGGAAATGCTTAGCATTGACGATCTGCCCTGGGATGACAACCACCACCGATCCTCTTTTCTTCCACCTTTGGAAGAAATCCAAGACATACGATCTGTCTTCCCCCCCGATGTTACCGAAGCTCCGCAATCTCCTGTCCTCACACAAGATACTCTTTTTGAGGGGAACATGGGTAACATCTCCACTATGGTCATGATTGACATTTCAATCAAAGAAGGTGTCATGGAAAACATCAACCTTGGTACTAATTGCACACCTGATGAAGTGGTTTCTTACACCGCTTTATTCAAGGAATTCTGCGATGTCTTCGCATGGAGTTACGAGGAAATTCCAGGGATCGATCCTTCGATCTTCGTACACGAAATCAAAACCTACCCTGACGCGAAACCGGTTCGGCAAAAGCTTCGCCCGGTTCACCCCAAGAAAATTGCAGCTATAAAGGCAGAAGTTGAAAAACTTCTAAAATCTGGCTTTATCTATCCCGTCCCTTTAACCGAATGGGTCTCCGACCTCGTCCCGGTTGCTAAGAAACAAGGGACCATCCGTGTTTGCGTTGACTATAGAGATCTGAACAAAGCTTGTCCTAAGGACAACTACCCTACGCCCTTCATCGACCAAATCATCGATAATTGCATAGGCAGCGTAATATTTTCTTTCATGCATGGCTTTTCTGGATATAACCAGATTGAAATCTTGCCTACAAATCAACACAAGACAACCTTCATCTTCCCTTGGGGAACTTTCACCTACCGAAAGCTACCTTTTGGCCTTAAAAATGCTAGAGCCACTTTCCAGTGAGCCATGTCGTATGCTTTTCATGACATCAAACATATAGCAGAACCGTATCTCAACGATTTACCCGCACATTCGTTAAATCGATCCGATCACATCGATCATTTACGCACGATTTTTCTGCGATGTAGGTTCTACCGTATTCATCTGAACCCACACAAATTCATTTTCGCTGTCGAATCTGGTCGACTCCTCGGTTTCATTATCTCCAAAGATGGGATTAGGGTGGATCCCTTAAAGATCAAGGCCATCTTAGCCTTACCTCTACCCACCAATTTAACCCAACTCCAAAGTTTGCAAGGCAAAGAAAACTTTCTTCGCCGTTTCATCTGCAATTATGCCGAGATCACTAAAGGATTTATGTGGTTACTGCAAAAGAATGTCCCTTTCATCTGGGATGATGCAGCTCAATGGTCATTCGATGCTCTCAAGCACGTTCTGACCCATGCACCTTTGTTACATCCCCTTGAATATACAAAGGATTATATCCTTTACTTGGCCGCTTCTACTTCCACCATCGCAATGGTGTTAGTCCAAGAAGACCCCAACGACGAATAACATGTGATCTATTACCTGAGAAAGAGTTTATCTGGACCCGAACTCAGATATTCACATGTTGAGAAACTGGCTCTGGCAACCGTTATCGCTGTCCAAAGATTCTGCCACTACATCTTGTTACGCACCACCACGGTAATCGCAGACTCCAACCCCATGTACCACGTCCTAACACGTCAAGTACATGGGGGCAAATATTCGAAATGGATCGTTATTCTTCAAGAATTCGATCTTGAGTTTACGAAGGCTAAATCCAAAAAATCCCTGGTGTTTGCCGAGCTTATCTGTGATCTCCCTCATGTGGATGAAAACATCGAGCCTAGAGATTATCTCCTCGATGAATCTCTCTTCCTCATCAGCACCTCTGATCCTTGGTACGGAGACATTCTCCTCTACCTTCAAACACAACGTTTTCAGCCCAACATCTCTCGCGAAGAGCGTCGACGCATTCATCACCACTCTTGCCGTTATATCATCCTCGGTGACACTTTGTATCACCGTGGTATCGACACCATCCTTCGGCGATGTTTGACTCATGAGGAGGCTGAACACATTTTGAACGATTGTCACCTTGGCGCCTGTGGTGGTCACCTTTCCGGAATGGCCAAAGCCCAAAAAATCTACGTGTCGACTACTTTTGGCCCTCGATTTTCAAATATTGTATCGAGGCTGTCAAGAAATGCCCACCCTACCAAATCTTTAACAAGAAGGCATGCACCCGCCCTATGGCGTTGCACCCTATTATCACCATCGGCCCCTTTTCCAAATGGGGCATTGATTTCATGCAGTGTAAGCCTACCTCAGCCGGGGGGCATGGTTACATCATTGTCGTCGTCGATTACTTCACCAAATGGGTTGAGGCTATGCCTACCTTCCTGAATGATGGCCGAACGACAGCTCTTTTCCTCTTCAACCACATCATAACTCATTTCGGTGTACCACGTGCCATTGTCACTGACCATGGTGCACACTTCAAAAACCAGATCATGAGTGAGTTACATGTCAAATTGGGTTTTCACCATGAAAACTCATCCCCTTACTACCCTCAAGTGAATGGACAAGTTGAAGCTATCAACAAAGTCCTAAAAGCCATGATCCAACGCATGGTAGGGGAAAACAAAACATCGTGGTATCTATAACTGTTCTCCTCTCTCTGGGCCTATCGCACCTCTGTGAAAACTTCAATTGGATTCACTCCTTTCCAGTTGGTCTATGGCATCGAAGCCATCCTACTGATCAAGTGTGAAATTACATCACTCAAACTAAAAGTAGAACTCCTGCCTCATACTTTTGCTGAAGAAGAACGATTTTTGTATCTATCCAAACTGGATGAAACGCGTCGCGATGCTGCTCTCGCCAATAAGGCACATAAAAAACAAATTAAAAGTCAATATGACAAATCCGTCCACCCTCGGACTTTCACGAAAGGAGACTTAGTCCTTGTTTACGACCAAGCTCATGATAAATTGGGGACAGGAAAGTTAGAACCCATGTGGCACGGTCCCTACATCGTGAAGTGTGTCCTACATAAAGGTGCCTACGAATTAGTTGATCATGATGGAATCTCCCTAGGAGAGCCCCAAAACGGGCTTTACCTTAAGAAGTAATATGCCTAGATCACCTAGCATTTGTACTTTGTACATTATTGTATTTAGTTTTGGTGTGTCTATTTCTTTCGCGTGCTCGAGTCTTTACCGTTTCCACTCATGACTGTGCCTGTGTTTTCATGCGTAGATGACATCCTCTTTTCCTATCTTTTTTGGGTTCGCGGATGGCGCTAGCTGACATACCCGGAACATTGCTTCGGCAGCTTGGGTTATTTACCAATTTGACCAAGTGGTGAGCTCAGGAGTCATTTGTTTAGGACCAGCAACCAACAATATGGTAGAATATCATGCTGTCATTGGACTGCTGACCCAAGCTTCTTCTCTAGGTATCTATCGCATCATTATTTACTTAGACTCCCAACTGGTGGTTTTTCAACTCAACCGCATCTACGCTATCCGTAGTCCTATCCTGCTACGCCTACACTTGCAAGTTCATCGTCTCGAACGAATGTTCAATTACATCGAATATAGACACATTCTGAGAGAACTCAATAGTGTTTCAGATTCATTAGCTAATTATATCATGGATCGGTATCTTGCCCACATATAAGATTCAAGGAAAGAAAAATTGTACATTACATGTAAATTAAAACACATCACAGACATCATCATGTACAAATCATTGGCATAATAAAAACTTGAAACTGTATATATATATATATATGGCGTGACTGAAATGTTTGTATTACATAAAAAAGTGTGTAGAAGAGCAAAATATTGGGTTTGTTCACCCATACAACGTCACCTGACAAGGAATACAAAAAAACATGATCACGGGGAGACTCTAATCTCCCCGCACTGCGTTGTGCTGTGAGTAACACACTACGACACGCACTACACACCTCAACAAAGAATTGATATTCTCTGGTACTCCTACAGTGTGTCGCTGCAGATGTAAAGGCACTTCCCCCCTCCGCAAAGGAGGGATACCCATCGTAAGGCCTTGGAGGTTCCTCTCAACCTCCCGGAGACCCACCACTGGTATTGCCGGATCTGCTGCAACTAGGGCGCCTCCATGACGCCATGGTACTGGTATATCAGTTGGGAAGACTGCTCCCTTGTCTACATGTTGAAAACAAAACATCTGTTAGAACTCTTTTACATACCCAAAAAAAAACATATACATAAAAAAAAAACTTGAAAAAACAAAAACTAGACAAGGTATGGCTTAGTCTCTTACCTGACTCATCCCAGTCTTCCCCCATGAGAAAAATCAAGTCCATACTCCCACAGAAGTCTACATCGGCATAAGGGAAGTCCTCTATCCAGAGGTACTGCCGTCTCAGCCAGGAAAAAAAGTCACCAGTAAAGTGGAACTCTGACTCCGAAACTAGCCTTGGAGACAGACTAGTCCACCTCTCCATTCGAGGTTCATCCACTGGTCGTACCACCAATTCTATCTGAGGCTACATCTGAGGGATGCGCTCTAGAAAAAACGAGACCAAAAATGAGCCATAGCCGAACTGCTTCTGACCAGTCCTGCACCGTGAGATCTGTTCCTTCACATTCCGAAGGAACGCTGCACTCCAATTGAATAGTGTTGGTTCCAAACACTGAACACCATAGGCCACCTGTGATCTCGATGCCATATGAGTGCGAGTGCTTCCTGTCATGCTCGTAATAGCAAATAATATAGACCGGAGAGGCAAATATCGAATATCCTTGATAGGGATTCTGCCCCCTACCAACCTTGCTCCTGGAACACAGTGGCGTGCCAGATACACGTCCACCTGCTCAGGTAATGCCCTCTACCCAGTGAAAGATATGGGGACCCCTCTTTTCGAGAGGTCAGTCAAAAAGAACACATCTTCCAACTCAATGGTTAGAAGTTGTGTGCCAATACGGAATCCCTGTTCTGCAACATCCCAAAGGCCAATCACATGCTCAAGAAATAACACCTCTCTCTTCATTTTTTGCAATTTGAAGAACTTGAGCAAGCCATAAGCTCGCAAAGCGGCCCACGTACGAGGACTCCATAGAGCGGCTAAATCATCCATCTCATGTTCCCTCTCTTTCCATTCAATCATGATTGTCGAAGTTACCTACAAAACAAAAAATCAAGAATTTCATTATTCCCACATTTTTGACAATTTCGGCGATTTTCAAAAGCATTTTAAAACATGAAACAAAATTCCCATGTCATCTAAAAGCAACCACTCACTCTTTTTAACCACCAAACCCTTTAACATTTTCCAAATAATGATAAAAATGTTTTAAAAATGCAAAACGACTTTGGGGGCTGCGTGGGAACTTGGGGAGAATTTTTATGAGTTCTTTTACTAAAAATGAGCGGTCTAATCGATTGCAAGGGTGTGGACATCCTAACAACCCTTCTCTAACGCAATTTTTGTAAAAGAACCCCTCCATTTTGTTAATTTTTTGAAAGAGGCCGATTTGGTTCCAAGAGGGGCGACTTAGGGCTTTGTGTTTTAAAATAAATAATGCCATGAAAATCAATTTGAAACCATGTAATTGAAAGAGCAAGGGATGGACACCTACCTGGCTCGAACGGTGAGCAAAATGATCGATCGTAGCTCTGGCAGCGAGAAAAACAAGATTTTCTTCAATATGAGATTCTCCACTACTCCAAAAAATCCTTGCAAATGAAATGGTAAATGAATTTTCAAATCAATTGTTATTTATAAAATTTCATTTTTTTAAGGTATGGTCATTTTTGGGTTTCTCTAATGATGTGATGGCTTCACTAAACTCTGGTTTGTAGTTTCTTGCATCGCAGGCTTCTTGGCAGTTCTGATGAATTATTCACCTTGTTGCACTTATGAGCATAGTCTTAGTTCGTTCTCGAGCTCGACAATATGAGAACGTAACTGGGTAAACTTTTATCTTTTTTTCGAACTCGTACGGATACGAACACACGAAAAAGGAACCCCCCTGGAGTCTCGTTTAAACCCTTTTCAGACTCTCAAAATATGAAAAGATTGTCGAGTGATCTTGCTTCCTTTCACACTCATTAAAAGGTCAGAAAGGGCGTCTTTCGAGTGATAGTTTAACCCTTTTTCAGTCTTGTTGGACTACTGTACGAAAAAGGAACTGAGAGAGTTCTCTTTTAAGTGTTTTTCCAAAATCTATAATCCTGAAAAACCTTCGAGTTTTCTGTCTTTGGACTCGTTAAAGCACACATCGACAGACCCATATGGGACTGAACCCTTACTTCTTCCGGTTCGTTAAACAAAGGAAGAGGAACTTACCGAAGGTGAGTTATATCGAGCATGTGTTATCCTCATCGAGCTCATTAAATCAAAAAGAGGTACTCATCTATCTGGATGGGGGAAAAATTGAAAGGAGCAAGCCAAGCAGTCTCTTGAGAACATCATCCAGCATTTCTTAGAGTCACCCTTGAACACAGCACTTTGTCATTTGCACATATCATAATCCGCTGAACCTCTGCACTGAGCCAATCCTTTGAGTTCCCTTCACTCCTTTGGGTCACCTGACGCAAGTCACAGTATCCATTGCATAGTTTTGGTCCACTTCATGATCTGCTGTTGTGCCTCAGTGTTCAAGGGAAGTATCCGCCTCGAGAGTCAACCATCCCAAATATCTTGCCTCAAAACCTGTGTCAGTCCATGTCCATTTGATCTACCAATTACATCTCCATGTCTGTTTCGTGTCGTTGATGGGGGATACATCAAGGCCCTCCCTCGATGAGTCTATTCCTATTGACTCCAGCACATTATCCAGGAATTAGACTTAGAAACCAGTTAGTACTTTGGGACCTGCATGCCTCAATGGCAGGCCTCCTCACGTTCGACAGTGGGTTTACATCATTGACCCCTGATCGAATTATTCCACGGATGTTCGACTTTAGCTCATCTATTCACAATCACTGGAATGTACTAGGGTACCTTGGGAATCATTGACATTAATGGTGATCTCCCTCGCACTTGTTAATGGTTCACACCATTGACCGGTAATCAAGTGGTTTCTACCATGTTCGACGTCAAGACATCTATTCACATGGTCAGATTCATACCATATTCAGATTGGTAAGAAGACCCTGGGTCAAGTGATCACTTTGATATATGTTTCGCCCAGGCTGCAAAGGAATTTCCATTGGACAAAGAACGCATACACTGTTACATAGATCCACTTTGTATTGGTCATGGCTATGTCTTGTCATCTCGTAGATCCACTGTGTATTATTCATGGCTACGACCTGTCTGCATCATTAGGGTATAGATCCACAATGTATTTCTAGTGGCTATACCTTTTTATCAATAAAATTATGGATCTGAAGTGTATTTTATGGCGGCCATATCTTGCAAGTCTTGATTGCCCAAGCATAGGTATGCCTGCCTTGGGTTTTGGAATATGTCATGATATTTGTTGGATGTTGATGTGCAGCCTCTGTCAGGTTCTCTGAGTCTATACCCTTGCTTGGACATCTACAAAGTATCTCATTTATCAGTTGGCATCTTCTAACTTCATAATTTGGGGGGCATTCTGTTACATGTCAAAATTACTCAACTGGATAAGTGTCGCATGTTCCTCTCAATCGTCGTAAATGTCGCTTCTTCCTTACAACTTTCGAAAGTGTCACAAGTTGGTCACAAGTGTCACAAATGATGCTCAGACATACTGCCATGTTGACAACACTAAGGAGACACTTATAACATCTCATATGACAGATTTGAAGGAGGAGAACTGGTTTACTGAAGTCAAATAACTCTTGACACCTGAAGAAAGTCCCGAAAAAAAGGTTTTAAGGAGGAGCGCTCCCCTATTTCAGCCCTAGAAGCGTTAGCGCTCCACCACAAGGCTTCAGGGAGCGTTATAATGCTCCTCAGCCCCCTCTGGAGGAGCACTGTTCATCTTGAAAGCGCTAGCGCTCCCCTAAAGCTTACCAGGGAGTGCTACAGTGATCTGATGCCCCTTCTAAGGGAGCGTTGCCTAATCTGAGGCAGTAGTTGGCCCGTTGAGGAGAATAAGGGGAGGATATTTCAAGATTAGGAGGCAGTTGTGCTCGAATTCTTGGTTTCATCAAGAGATCCCTGATCTAAGGAGAAGGTTCCCAACTTGTTCTAAAGATAACTCAAGAGGTTAAGCTCCTCTTAACCTATATAAACAGACTCTATGATGGTGGAAAGGGGAAAGAACTGAAGATATGAAACTTATGATCTTGGAGAAAACTCACAGTCAGCCAAAGGAGAGTTATCAGTGAAGCTGTTGTTATCTAGGTTGTGGAGCTTTTAGGCAAGGGTTAGATGAAGGGGACTTGATGAAGTTGTCGCATTCACATCTACGATTGTAAGTACTGTTGTCGTTATTCTCATCAATATGACATGCTTGGCCTGTTTCTTTCTAGTTTGTGTCTAATGTCACATGAAATTATCATTAATTGATAGATCTGTTTTCAAGATAATATCAATAGAGTAGGAAGTGGTTGTATGTTGTTTTCCTATAGAACTCAGCGAGGAGCAAAGGATTGGAGCGCAACTCAGAGCGTTCAGGGACAAATGTCGATAAAAGGTACTTTTGTCATCCTTCCTTCTCATGTGTTAGTTTAGATAGATTTGAAAGGAAGTCAGTGTCCATGTTAAGCATTTTCTGTCTAGAGTTAGGGTCAAGCTCTTAGAGGCGATCTACCTGTCCGCAGGGAGA
>ML787525.1:377602-397523 GCA_009831015.1 Picea engelmannii | reverse complement strand
TCTGTTCAAGTGCTATTTCTGTTGCTATTTCGTATATCATTTCTGTGTATTGTGAAGATTATGCTGGATATTTTACTGTTATTCTGTTATTTCTAGAATTTCATTCATGTTCTGCATATTTTATATATCTGGTATCTTGCAAGCAAGTAGAGAACTTTGAAGAACATCCATGTACAGATATTGAATTAATAGAAGAAAGCTTTGATTCAAATCCATGGTTATGTGTCTATTCTCTGTGTATTGATGTTATGTTCATGAATATTTGATTCCTGTCATAAATGTGCTTTTATATGCTATGTATGTGATTTCATGATTGAATTGAAGTCTGAGAGGGTGAATGAATGATTTTCAATTTTTTCTCTAAGTGAGCCAGAAGATTCCTGCAAGGAGTGCAGTTGAATTTTCCGCAAGGAGTGCGTTGACAGAAGGGTTCACTTAAAGACAACTTTTGTTCTCTTTTCCTCAAAAGTGAAGATAGGTACAGTGTCGTGCAAGGAGTGCGCAAGCCAACGAAGTCTCAGAGTTGTGATTCTGAGCAAAGTATTGAAGGATTTCTGCTGCAGGAGTGTGCAGGGTCGAAAGACTTCAACACTTAGAGAAAGTTGAAGATTTGTTGCAAGGAGTACGTGCAAAGTTCCTTCTAAGTAATTGGGATTCATAAGGAAGCTCAGGAGGAGTAGGTCTTCGAATTCTTTGAAGGATAAGTTTAGAGGAAGTTGTCGTTGGAAGTTTAGAGGAAGCGTCGCAGGTTGGCGAACAGACAACGAGTCTTGTGGAGAGACATTTCTTCCTTTTCGTGGAATTGTGCGAGGAAGAACGGATGATCGAAATCATCCAAGGAGATTTCGTGAGGTTTCCGGAGCCGTTGGATCTCTCAGAGATGCAAGGTGGTTACTGCATAGCGCAGAGAAGTCCTAAGCTCAGGAGGGGTAGAGAGTTGATAAAAGTCGGCTAGGGCCGTTGTATTATTCCGGAGATCGCCTATCGGTATCTCGTGGGGATAGTGTCGAAGAGTTGGCAACGGGAGTCACAAAGTCACGAGGTGCAACATCCCGACCGTGACGAAAGTCATGTGGGCCACAGGAGTGAGTGTAGACAGGTGGCACCGCGGATCTCGGAAACTCGTAAGAATAAGGGTTGAGAGAATGGTGTTAAAGGTCGTGAGTATGTGAAACAACGAAGTGACAAAAGGATCAGGAGCGTCCATCTGAATGGGACAGGTGGCGAAAATTGCGGTCTCGCGAACTTGGGGCTCGTAAGTTGAAAACCCAATTATTTGAAGGTTCAAGTCGCGAGGTGTGAGGTAGCGAAAGCGCGACAGGAGAATCTCGGAGTCTTGTCACATCGAGACTCGGAAGATGGAGAAACAAATAGTTAAGGTCACGAGTGGTGAAGTCGTGAGGGAGCGAGATCGCGAGTCTCATCCTTTTGGCGTCTCGTGTGTCGGGGTTTGGAAAATGAGTGCTTGGTGTCACGATAGTGTGAGGTCGCGAAAGCGTGGAAGTCCCGAGAGAGGTGACGGGTGTGGATGGTCAAGTCACACATGCACATCGGATTTTCGGTGCCTTGGGCATCGAGGGTTGTAGAACCAAAAGTTTGGTATTACGGGCAACGAGTTCCGATCCTCCAAGAAGTTAAGGAAGGGAGGATCGCGCGAAGAGGAACCTGTGGGGTGTAGATTTTCCGATAGGGAAATAGAAGAACCACCAACGTTCTTCGGGCTGAGAAAAAGAAGGTCCCGAGGAAGCGGACGTGCCAGTGAGGGTAGGTCTGCACCAAATTATTGTAATACAACGAAGAACTTTTTGAGACACCTTCTTTGATGCTTTATCAGTTCGATATCTACTTATTTGACATTGTGGGCATTCATTTTCTAATGCATATTGTCCATAATATATGATATGATCATTAGGACATGAATCAATAGCCTGATAGTCCATTCCAATTTCTTTCATAATCACGGATATTTCTTGATATGTGCATGCCAAAATATTTGACGTCGGTAATAGAACATCACCTAACAATCGAAAAAATTCTAAACAATAAGTCAATGTAAACAATATTGATCATCAGTATATCATCTAATATACTAATTTACAAATTAGAAAACAATAGCAATATAGGAATAAATTGAACCTTTTAAGTATTTGTGAACATGCAAGCATAAATAATTAACAAATTAAATACCTTATTATCTGTGTGAGACATGTGTTTGATAAACCATTCAAAACCTTCAGGTTCACCAACAACAATATAACAGATAAAATATTTATTTTTGAGCCTTCATAAAGAGGCTGACATGACTTCTCGAGTAGAGGATCAACATCATGACTATCATCCTCGTTGCCCTCATCCATTGGAGCAAACGTGTCTTGGATCAATCTATGTATCTCATCTTCCTGATTTGAATCACTAACGTTATCTCCATCCATATCATCATTAATAACTTGATCAACAACTTCAATATTATGATCTCAAAGTTCATCTCCATGTAAAGTAGTATTTCTGCTAGTACTTGACAAATAACTCTCTAGAGGTCGACACTTTGGGGGCATCGTCTATATATTTAAAAAAAACATAGAAAATTTAGTGTGTATAGAAAATACAAAAATCCCGATAAGAAATATTACTAAAATTCATGACATACTGATTATTATAGAGAATACATTAAATATTGAATCCTCTTACCAAGGGACGATATTCATAACCACCTTCGGTGTGCCCCTTCTCCCTACAATGTTTTTAGGATGTTGTTATTAAAAGTCTTCTATTTTGCAATCCTCTGCAATCATAGCAAGGGAAATAACATTTTCCATTGCCCCTCACCTCTAATGCCTCTCTTAACCGAGCAAGCTTCCTGTCATTTTCGTTCATTGTGACAAATCCTTGTCCTAACAAGTAATTGTCTTACCTACACCATACCAAACATTAAGTTGTCAATTTTTTAAATTTTGTCTACTCCTTTCGATTATGATATGTTTATTTACAATGACCTACATATTTATAATAAGGTCAACATCTTTATAATAAGGTCATCATATCTGTAGAGGATCAACATCATGACGACATAGATAGCATCTTTATAATAAGGTCATATGTGTACAAATGTTTTCTTTATATAATAACGACATACACACCTAACATAAGTTTAGGGTTAGTATTTATGTATCTTATTATTCCCCTACGAAAGAAGGGAATATAGCAATCAATTACTATCATTTCACCAATTAGGGTTGAGTTTCAAGAGCAATTCCATATCTTTATCAATGAAAAGAGAGAGAGATTATAGATACAATTGAAGGGAAAAGGGTATGTGGATTCCATAAACCTAGAATATTATGGAATCCACATACCCTTTTCCATAGAATATACTAACTATATCCAAAAACCAAATACAGGAAATATGGTATAACTACACATATTATACCTAAATATATGAAATATGGTATACCTAAATATATTATCAAGGAAAAAATAAGCTAAATGCAATTTGGACATTTGAAAAAAAAATTACAAGTTAAGTGAGTACATCAATAAAAAATAACATACTAACCTTGAAAGTTCAAAATCTGAGCTATGTAGATCGAGAATTGGATTTGTTCAATTGGTGGGTGACGGAAAAAATAAACAGCTCAAACAAAAGCCAAGAATAGTGTCACAACTATAGCAATTGTGTCGTAAAGTCTCTTAAAGTCACGTATATATATATAAAATAGTCAACTAGCCGTTAACACCAACCAATGAGATAGACAAAATTTTCTTCGCTATTGCCACGAAAGTTTGTCTCTATAGCGACGAAAATCTTGACTAGGTTAAATTAATATTTTCGTCGATATTGCGACGAACTTTCATGGCAATAGCAATGAAAATCCCGCCCTGTTTAAAAAAAATATGAAACTAGTGGAAGCGTGGGAAATTTTCATGGAATAATCCACCAATATGTAGTAGTGTGTTACAATGTGTCAAACTTATCCTTTTCATTGCAATGTAATGAAAATAGACCAGTCGTCGTAATGTTATGAACATAATCATATTTTTGCAATGTGACTAACATAGGCTTTTCATTGCAATGTCAGGAACATAGCATTATCATCACAATGTGTTGAACAAAGCCATGTGGTCACAATGTTATGAACATAAATGGACATCTCAATGTGATGAACATAGCCCTATAGTTGCAATGTGACAAACATATCCTCTCTTTCAAATCTGATGCACATATACTAACGTCGTATTTTGACAAACATTCCCAATTGTCGCAATGGGACGTGTTATCCCTATTTTGTGGGATAACTAAGGATATCATGTGTCAAGGCCCTCAGGTTTCATATATCAAGTGTTGAGATCCTACATGACCAATAGTGTTCACTTTCACATACAAAATCCCCCTTCATCACCAAATTTGATCCATTGTCAGTGCATTCACCACACAAGCTAGATTTTGGAAGGCAGATGGGTCTTTCTCCATGTGGTACAAGTCAGGTATTGTGGAAAGTAATGAGACTAATATTTAAGGAATTTAAGCATATTGTATTTTAGCTTCTTTTGATTATAGAGTGCCTTCTTGAACATTATCCCTTTGACCTTGTTTCACCTTGGTGAGTGTCATAGATTTCCTAGTAAGTGGCCAACCTTTGGGAAAGTTTTGTGACTGATGGTCCCTTCAACGATTATCGTACCATTCCAAAAAATACTTACCACTTTCCTCTCATTACACTCCCATCATATTGTCCTCTTCTAATTCCTTTAACTTTAGTGACCCAAGAAGGGCATGTACCTAATTTCATGGGAAGAAGGGGTTGAAGGGCTATAGGGATTGGTTGGATAAAAATATAAATGCCTATATATAAACCTTCTATATGCTTTTCCCACAGATGCCACTAGAAAGAAATTAAATGCTTCTCTGCAAGAAAAATGGGGACCTACAAAATAAATGATAATGAATGCTTAAGGGGTTAGTTGGAGGATAAGAGGTCTCATCACGAGATTCTCTATCATGATCTTAGGTATCTAGTGGTATGAAATTACCATCATATCATCACCAAGAGAGGGTAGTGGATATTATTTACACAATTGAGAGAAAGGGGGTCTGATCACAAGCCAAAGTTCTCATTTCCACAAGGTATTTGTGTGTGACACTGTCATTATCTGGACACCACGCTAGGACAATTACCTTCAATTAGTTCCTTAGAACATGAAAGAAACAAATAATGGCAAGAATAAAGGCTTGGAAAAAATACATTTCAAACAAAGGTGTCGCACATTCTCTACAAAGGAACCCATGAATGAGATAATATGAACCCTTGTATGTCAAGAAAATCAATGACATATGAAGTCTAAACCCCTTCAACCTCATCATCAATTACATGACCTTGAAACTCCATCCTTGGAAGCATCCCCTACTTGAGGGATTTGGTCTACCCAACAGGACTCCTATGACACCCCTCCCATAGTTAAACTTGGTCAATTGTATGGGGTTTTGATAATTTCTTTAATTTTATGAGGTAGTTTTGATGCACATGTTGAGGTGACTTTCTTATTAAACATAGTTCATACATTTCATGATATATTTGACTTGATATATTTGGAGGGTGTACCCTTTCATTTAGCAGGACCTTGTTTGGTGGCCAGTCTTGGGAGAACAAGACTAGCTTGGGATTCCATGGGGCTTAAAGCCCACAGTTTGGATGTTAAGGACCCACATATTGGATAATGATTAATTTCATTTGGAGGCCTATAGTACAATGTTGAATACATGACCTATCCCTCACATGCTAAACGTTTTTCCTAGGAGAGGCAAAGCGTCACTTATGAAGGCTTGATATCACCTAGAGGGACACGGTTTGGTGGTGAAGGTGTTGTTCAATGAAATCTGGCATATTTTGAAGTAAAGAATCTTGAATACCATAAAGAGAGAACTTTAATGAGTAACAAGTTTCCTTTGGAGGCCTATCCATGCATCTACTACTCCAACAACTTCTTCAAAGTGCCAAAACTTCCCCAAAAGGGGTGGCGTCACCTTGTTCTACAGTTTCTTTTTTGTGAAATTTAATTTTAAGATGAATTTTTTAATATTGTTTTGTTGCAAGGGGTAAGATAAGGGTTGTTGACACCTTATCTTTTGTTTTTCCCTTTCTATGTGGAAAATCTATGTGATAGACATTTTGTATAAATAGAGATCATGAAATCTAATTTTGAATCCTAACTATCCCAATGTGAAGAGCTAAGGATTGAAGTTTTCGCTACCCTTGAATATTTTTGTTCTCTTGTGATATGGTATTGGGTATCTTTGGTTATGGACTACATTATGATAATGTGTTAGCTCTTGGAGGTATTTTCTAGTTATTGTGGTGGTTTATCTTGGCATTTTATGGTTTATCTTATCTTATTTTGATTAGTAAGACACTTTACTTGTTGCTATCATTTGTAATTCAAGCTCAAGGTTGATATTTCAAAGACTAAGTAGGAAGTATAAGTGCATACACCCCTATTTTAGCTCCACCATAATTTTAAACATAGAATTATTGTTTGCAAGGATTTGCTAAGGAAGTATAAGGACATACACCCCTAATTTTAAACCCTATCTAGGTTAATTTCCTTGGGGAATAATATAATTTATACTTGCAAGAAGGTAGTCTCTCTATCTCTTTACTTTTCACCCCATGAACCCTTAATTAGAGGCACTAGTCCTTACATTCGAGAAATAAAATGTTGCATTGGTAAACATGAAAAGTTGAAGTTTTGAACCTCTCTCACTTGGATATTAATCTTTGAGCCCTAGGATATATTACCTCATTGAGGCATACTCTCTCACCCACTAAAACTTGATTCTACAAAAAAAATAACCTACCTCCATTAGGGATGAAAAAATATAACCCTCTAACCCTAGATAAATCCTAAACTAACCCTAGAAATTAGATATAATTTTTCCCTAAGAAATTACTAACCCTAGCAAACATTTTATGCTACTTTAAAGTGATTTTCATTGGCTGAATTTTATGTTATGATTATTGGTTTTCTACAGCCACAAGGATGATAAATATCACTGAATTAAGGTTTTTGTGACAACCTTGATTTTATGCTAAACTGTTTCTCTTTCATTGATGAGTTGAACTAATCTTCACTAGATTGTCTCTTTCTTATTTAACTAGAATGTTAGCACTTATTTTGCAGCTATAGTTATATTTTACATGATGATATATATCACTGATTGTTTATGCAATTAGGGAAAAAAATATTAACTTGGTTGTTGACCTAATGTACTTAATTGTGTACTTGGTTTTCATTATGTCTCAGGAAATTATTGTCTCTTGAAAAGTCACTCAAAACATTGGAAGCCCTAAACCTTCCCCAAGACTCATTTCCAAGTTCCCTTTTCCATCTAGAAACTTGAAATTTAGGGGAATCCATTCATACATTTCATTTTCCATCTCAATACCCCCATAGGTTCATCGGGATTCCCCCCTTGAGGTGTTTACCTCACCTAAAAATTGATGAGAACACATGCATAAGGTGACAGTGGGTAGGTGCTCTCTAATTTGTCACCAATTTGGTGGTTAGGTTAGGATTTTACCTACATAAAACCCATACAATAAAATTTTGGCACCGTTTATGGGGAGGATTTAAAATCATGTTTCGAACCCTAAAGACACTTTGGAAATATATCTGAGAGCCTCTTCCCTCACCTGCTTGGCGAATCTACCCAGGGCACATTCCCCTTTCACTTTTTTGATAATCTCTTCTTCAAGTGCATCTGACGACTCCACCTTCCTAGAAACTTTTCTCTTCTAATCGTTCAATCCTTCTAATGTTTACCAAATAAGGACCCTTCTCAAGCCCCATGTTGTCAAAAATATCTTCCACAACACCCTTCCCCTTGATCCAATGGCTCACCCTTGGGAAAAGGACCTCTAGAAACCCCTTAACATGGACTCTATCCAAGGGTATCCAAACACAATGCCAAAATAGTCAAACAAGTGGTTGCCAATGTTCCCAATAAATAATGTAGTGACCATTGAGGATCATTGTTAGATCATAGGTTGGGACATGGACAATGCAGGGATTGAGCATGAGGATGTAGCGATGAGATTATTTGCTTCATCATTTACTAAAGAAACTCTTTATTGATTAAGAGACCTTCATGAAAATCATCTCATGTATTATGAATATTTTCCCAAGTTGTTTAAGAGAAGATGGTCAACACAGAAAGATGGTGAGACACTTGTAGCTCAATTCAATAAGATAAATAAAAAGGAGAATGGGACAATGAATGAATTCAATACCATATCAGATAGATTGTACAACCGGATTTTGATAGAGTTCTCTCATATAGCCACATTATGTTGTCTCCTATATATGAATGATTTTTAAGGGAAATTATGATTCATTCTGAAGGACAACAAGCCCATATCGTTAACACGGGCCAAAGAATATAGTGCTTACATCGAAGAGAATATTTGAGATTCAAGGGTAGATCCTTTTCAGTACCCTCGTGTCAAGGCAGAAGAAAATACTAAGGTTTCCAAGAACATTGCTCTTGATCCTATTACCCCATTGACTCAGAAGAAATATCAAATGAGTGCTCATTTTACCCAGCTGCAGAACCATATTATGGGTCATTTGACTACAGTAGAAAGAAATCAATATTCTCCCAAACCTCATTTTAGCACACATAAGAGAGATTCCATAGGTTGGAAACCAAAACATCAACAAGAGGCAAAGGCCACATATACTTTCAAACCAGTTGGGATGGTTGACACAAAATATTGCTTCCTTCCATGCCAAGAACCTCATAGAGATGATGATTTTCCCTAATGATATGAATAATCTCTCGACGATATGAATTTCATAGATATGATATTCATTTTCCAAGAGGAAAAAATCATAAAAGAATAGATCAATGAAGCCAGAAGACGGGGGGAAAGAGAGGGGAGACTTCAGGCCTTTAATCAGTTAACAAAGGATCAGAAGAAGGAGTTAAGGAGGAGGGAATATTTGAATTACACTATAATAAATAAAGTTTCATCCCTTCCATCACATCCTACCACTCCTCTTCCATGCGTAGAGAATGTGGCCCCACCATGTCCACCTCCGGTATATGAGATGCTTCCTAAGATAAATACCATAGATGAGATCCATTTGCATATAGATGCTGCATCCATGTTTGGAAAACTTAATATGACAACCCTAGTGACAAATATGTTCAAGATCCATTATATGAAAAGGGGAATCTTGGAGATATTATAGGTATCAACCAAGAGGGAAGACCCTCCTATTATTTTGAATATTGTATATCTCGATCGACAAAGAGACAAGCATCCTTCCTTTTATCTTTCATTAGGAATGAATGGCCTCCGATTGAACAACTATATGCTTGATTTTTCGGGCCTCAAAAAATTTCATGTCATTGAAGGTGATGGAACAACTTGGTTTGAATACAACCTGACCCTATGGTAATTTATGTTGTATTGATTTATTTTCCACATACCATCCTCCTTATGGACATAGTAGTGATCAATGTTATGG
Source organism: Picea engelmannii (assembly GCA_009831015.1). Taxonomy (NCBI): domain Eukaryota; kingdom Viridiplantae; phylum Streptophyta; class Pinopsida; order Pinales; family Pinaceae; genus Picea; species Picea engelmannii. The sequence goes on along the minus strand of ML787525.1, from coordinate 387,998 downwards.
ATGATTGGGGGATTATTTCATCTAGGAGATGGTGTTCATCCCTTAGGGGTTTCCTTAGCATGAACCTTACCCATGCATACATCCCCATGGGTCATGGAACCTTTCAGATCTCGTACATCCGGGAAACGAATGATAAACATGTGATGGATCCCAATGGTCGTGATTACATCAGTTAGTGTGACTATGATGTTCCCCAACATATTATTGAGTATGATACTTCTGAGTTTCCTTTCATGCAATAAGACTCCATAGATATGCTCCTCCCAAGGAAAGATGAATACAAAGATAAAATTTCAAAGTACCAAAGGAAAGACTGAGGGTCTATCCAAATTTTGAAGAAATAAGATGAATAACGTGAATAAGACATCAAAGTGATGGTCAACACAGAGCCTCCTTCCGATCCATACATTGAGAACATACCTTACATCAATTTCAGTGAAAGAAGTCTTTCACTCATGTGGGACAAGAGAAAGGGAAATCCCAAGTATGACCAAAGACATGACAACTCATGGCTTGGCCCTTATATCATCAAGAAGAAGTCTGATAAATAAAATTACTATTTGATAGCCTTGGATGGGAGAAAGATGTCATTACGAGTGCATGTATCTCTTCTCTGACCCTATGTTCAGGTCACATGACTTATTCAGGACCCATTCCCAATGTAAGTAGTTAAGCCATATTTATTTCTTTGCATTTTCATCTTCATTTCTCATATTAGTTTAGATGCATTTCATTTTACATTTTTCTCTACTTTCATATTGATTTCATTATTAGTTTAGAGTATTTTGAAAAAATGATAAAATTTCTTTTCTAGATTAGTTTTTTTTTTTTTTTATGTATATGGACAAAGAGTCATAGAACCACCCTAGATTTGATGGTTTTTGTTTTAGTGTAGGAACAGGTCTACCAAGAGATATTGTGGTTCTCATGTACTCTATGGTGAGCATATGTCCCCAAGTAGGAGCCATATGTTATCCCCATTTTGTGGGATAACTAAGGAGATCTTGTCTCGAGGCCCTCACATTATAGATATGTAGTGTCGAGAGATGACCAATAATGTCCACTTTCACATACAAAAGTTTGATCTGTCACCACATTCGATCCATTTTCAGTGCATCCACCACACCATCTATCTTCTGGAAGGTAGATAGATCTTTCTCCATGTGGTACAAGTCATTTATTGTGGCAGGTAATCACCCTAATATTTAAGGCATTTAACCATGTTGTATTTGAGCTAATTTTTATTATAGAGCGCTTTCTTGGACATTATGCCTTTGACCATGTTTCACCTTGGTGAGTGTCATATATTTCCTAGTAAGTGGTCAAACTTCGAGAAATGTTTGTGACTAGTGGCCCTTTGAGGGGTTATGGTACCATTCCCGACCATACTTACCACTTTTTTCTCATTACACTCCCATCAAATTGTCCTCTTCTAGGTCCTTTGACTTTTGTGACCCAAGAAGGGCATGAACCTAATTTCATGGGAAGAATGGGTTGAAGGCCCAAAGGGATTGTTGTTGGCTAAAAGGATAAAATCTTATATATAAACCTTTATATTCTTCGTCGAGGGACCCCTCGAGAAAGAAATGAAATTATTTTTTGTAAGTAAAGGGGGGACCTACAAAATAATTGATAATGAATGCTTGAGGGGTTAGTTGGAGGATAGGAGGTCTCATCACAAGTTTTTATATCATGAGCATGGGTATCTAGCAGTATGGAATTACCATCATCTAGTCACCAAGACATGGTAGTGGAACTTATTTATACAACTGAGAGAAAGGGAGTCTCATCACGAGCCAACTTGACCATTTCTACAAGGTATTTGTGAGTAAACATGTCATTATCTGGACACCATGCCAGGATAGTGTCCTTCAACTTATTCCTTACAACATGACATAAAAAAATAATGGAAAGAGGATGGGCTTGGAAAAAATACATTGCAAATGAAGGTGCCACACACCCTCTACAAAGGCACCCATGAATGAGATAATACGAAGCCTTCTATGCCATGAAAATCAAAAACCTATGAAGTCTAAACCCCTTCCACCTCATCATACATTACATGACCTTGAAAGGCCATCCTTGGGAGAATCCCCTACTTGAGGGATTTGGTCTACCCAAAAGGACTCCTGTGACACCCCTCCCATACTTAAAATTGGTCAATTGTATAAGGTTTTGAGCATTTGTTTAATTTGATGAGGTAGTTTTGATTCACATGTTTAGGTTCCTTGTTTATTAGAAATGGTTTATACTTTTCATGATATCTTTGACTTGATATATTTGGAGGGAATACCCATTTTTTTTGTTGGACTTTGCTTGGTGGCCATTTTTGGGAGAACAAGCCTAGCTTGGTATTCCATGCGACCTAAATCCCACAGGTTGGATGCCAAGGGCCCACATGCTAGATCATGATGAATTTATTTTGGAGTCCTAGATGATAATGTGGAATACATGACCTATCCCTCACATGCTAAACGTTTTTCCTAGGAGAGGAAAAACATCACTTATGGAGGCTTGATGTCACCTAGAGGGCTAGGGTTTGGTGGTGAAGGTGTTGTTCGAGGACAGTTGGCAGGTTTTGAGGGAAATAGGCTTGAATACCATCAATAAAGGAATTGGATGAGTGACAGGTGGCCTTTGGAGGCCTAGCCATGCATCTAATACTCCAACGACTTCTTGAAAGTCCCATAACATCCCCTAAAGGGCTGACATCACCTTGTTCTAGGGTTTCTTTTTGTAAAAGTGAACTTTAATAAGAATTTTTTAATATTATTTTATTGAAAGGGGTAATATAAGGGTTGTTGACCCATTATCTTATGTTTTACCCTTGATAAGCGAACAAACTATGTGATAGACATTTTGTATAAATAGAGATCATGAAATTGCCTTTTCAATCATAACTCTCCCATTGTGAAGAGCTAAGGACTAAAATTTTTGCTACCCTTGAATCTTTTTATTCTCTTGTGTTATGGTATGGTGTCTCTTTTGTTATGGACTACATGGTGATGATGCGATAGCTCTTTGAGGTCTTTTCTAGCTATTGTGGTGGTTTATCTTGACATTTTATGGTTCATCTTGTGGTATTTGTATTGCTAAGAAATTTTACTCGTTTTTATCATTTGTATTTCAAGATCAAGGTTGAATTTACTAATGCTAATAGTAAGTATTAGTGCATACACAACTACTTTAGCTCCACAATAATTTTAAGCATATAATTATTGTTTGCAAGGGTTTTCTAAGGAAGTATCAGGACATGCATCCCTTATTTTAAATCCTAGATATGTTACCTTCCTTGGGGAATAAGATCATTTATACCCCCAAGGAGGTAGTAGGTGTAGATTTATACTTTTGACACCATTAACCCTTAATCAAAGGCACTAGTCGTTGCATTGGAGAAATAAAACATTGCATTGGTAAACGTGAAAATTTGAAGTTTTGAACCTCTCTCACTTGGACATTGTTCCTTGATCCCTAGGCTATATTACCTCACCGAGGAATTCTATTTAACATAGTAATTTTTATTTTATTTTACAAAAATAACCTACAACCAGTAAGGTTGCAAAAATCTAACCATCTGACCCTAAATACATCCTAAACTAACCCTAGAAATTTGTTATAAATTTTCCCTAAGAAATTACTAACCCTAGCACACTTTTTAGGCTAGTTTAAAGTTATTTTCATTGGATGAATTTTTTGTTATAAGTATTGGTTTGCTACAACCATAAGGATGATAAATATCACTGCAATAATACTTTTGTGATAGCCTTTCTTTTGTGCTAAAGTCTTGCACTTTCATTGATGAGTTCAACTACTCTTCACTAGATTGTCTCTTGCTTATTTAACTAGAATTTTAGCACATGTTTTTCAGCTCTTGTTATAATTTATATGATAATATATATCATTGATTGTTGCTGCAATTAGGGATATAAATATTAAATTTATTTTCCACCTAACATATTGCATTGTGTACTTAGTTTTCATTGTGTCTTGGGCAGGTATTTTCTCTTGGCAGGTCACTCAAAACATTGACAACCCTAAAATTTCCCTAAGAATCATCTCCAAGTTCCATTTTTCAGCTATAAACTTGAACTTTAGGGGTATCCATTCATACGTCTCATTTTTTTTCTCAATACCCCCTAAGGTCATAGGGATTCCCCCCTTGAGGTGACTACCTTACATCTAAAGTGACAGGAACACATGCCTAATATGACAATGGGTAGGTGCTCTCTAATTTGTAACCATTTTGGTGGTTGGGTCGAGCTTTTTCCAACCTACAACTTGTGCGAAAATAGGACGAACACAAGCCATGGTCAAAATGTAATGTACACAACCCAATGTGGGAATGTGACAGACATAGATGAATATTATAATGAGACGAACATTTCTCGATGTCATAATGTGATGAGGATAACCCACTGTGAGACTGTCACAAACCCATTCCAATTCCATAATGTGACAAACAAAACTCCTTTGTCATAATTTGATGACCATAACCTTATGATTTGATGTGATGAATAAAAGATTGTGTCACAATGTGAGTTAAAAAACCTGATGTCACAATGTGACAACCAAAACATGATGAGCATTGCAATGCAGTAGTGTCATAGTAAACTATGGTTAAAAATAATCAACATGCCCCACCATAATTAGATTCACATGGTCAATGAAGGTTGACCATGGGCACTAGGACCATAAAAATTTCTAATCAACCATAGTCAACCATGTTCATGGTCCACCACAGTAAACCATGGTGAAGGAAAATCACGATCAACCATAGTCAGCCTTTCCTTCCCTACGTCCACGAAGGTCTACCAACGTTAGCCATGGCCATGTTCAACCATGGTCATTTTCTATTAATGTATTAATACTTTAATAATGTATTACATGTGTCACAATGTGATGAACTTATCCCAGTGGTCACAATGTGACAAACATATACCTCTCTCCACAATGTCATGAACATATCCTCACTTTCTAATGTGATGCACATATCTTAATGTCTCATTGTGACACACATTTCCAAATGTCACAATGGGTCGAACACTAGCCATGGTCACAATATGACGTACACAACCCATTGTGAGAATGTGAAAAACATAGATCAACATTGGAATGAGACAAACATTTCCTAATGTCGCAATGTGATGAACATAGCCCACTTTCAGACTATGAAAAACCTATTCCAACTCCATAATGTGACCAACAAAAACCCTTCTTTGTAATTTTATGACCATAACCTTACGATGGGATGTGATGTACAAAATATTATGTCACATTGATGCAGGAGCATCGCTCACTCGATCAAGCGAGCCAGCGCGTGAAGGAAAAGGAACAGCCGGAAAGCGCCAGTATCCAAGTTTTGAACCATTGTAATATATGGCTGCGCCAAACATTAATGTTTTGATGAGGTGAAGCGCACCGTACCTTGTAACGGACCTTGAGCGGATAAGCTCTAGTCCTTAGGTAGCTGAGGCATTTACTTAGAGTTAATGTAGGTAGATAGAATAATTAACTGTAGATTAGACAGTTTTAGTTGGGAGAGGGAAAACGGAGTATAGACACCCTCCCGTGTATCATTGTATCATGGGGATTTATTCATACAGGAGCAAGAGAGAGCAGAGCAGAGAGCTTGTGAAGAAACCTCCATGTACARCTATTGAATTAATAGGAAGAGCCTGATTCAATTCCATGGACGCGTTTGACCTCTGTGTGTTGCTGATATTGTGCTTGTGTATGTTTGCTTCATTTTATGCTTATTTGTTATATGCTGCTTATGTGATTGCATATCAGGTTAGGAACCTGAGAGAATGAGTTTCAATTGTTTCTCTGCTTAGGCCAGGAGATTCCTGCATCGAGTGCAGTTGAATACCTCCGCATAGAGTGCGTCGAGGCGGCCAAGCAGTTGAAATTTTGTTCTCCGTTGTCCAGAGTGAGTTTGAGGTATTCGAGCCGTGCAGGTGAGTGCAGGTCGAGCACAAGTCTCAGTAGAAAGTCTGAGAGAAGGAGAGTTGAAGCCGTTGCGAGCGTGAACGCACAGAACCCAGAAGACTTCAACACTTCTGGAAGTGATTGAAGATCGAGTACAGGATGCAGGCTCGAGAATTCCTTGAGGGAGTTCGAGCTAGCGAAAGCTCAGGAGGGATAATCCCTTTCGGTCGCTCAAGAAACCCGCCCAGTGGAGCCGCACAGGATGAAGGTGGTGGAGCAGAGATCTCTTCACAGAGGAAGAGAGTCGATGACTTAAATTTCGTCTTGGAGAATCGCAAAGTCCCGAGGATCGTTGGATCGGGGAGAAGAGGCGAGGGGGTTAACCCTCAGGCAACGAAAGAGCCATTGGCCATCGCTTATCGGAGAATCGGGGTTAGTGGGTGCAAGAATCACATGCACGTTGGAATCGCGAGTAGCGATTCCCCGACTTGATCAGAGACGTTGATTATAACAGGGACAGGTGGCACAGATCCGGAAGTCTCGGGGTTTCGGCATTCGGGGTTTCCAGTAGCAGGAGACTTGGAGTCGCGAACTCGCGAGTCGCGAAGTCCCGACGTGACGTGGCAGTGTGGGACCCGGAAGTCAAGGGGAGACACGTGGAAGCACATCAGAACCTCGGTACTCGGGGTCTGGAGAGTCAAGTGATTGACATCGCCAATGGCGATATCCCGATAGGTAAAAATCCGATACCTGAGCATTGACCGTTGACTATCGGAGATCGGGGATCGGTGTTTAAAGAGGTAAGGGGGAACGCTGTTGTGAGTCTCGCGATACCACGAGGTCCGATCTCCCGAGTCCCGAAGGGAGAATCGCGCGGGAGTATATCTGTGGGTACATCATTCCCGAGGGGAATAAGAAGGGCTTGGACCCTTCGGGCCTAAGTGAGAGGAGGTCCTGGTGGAGCGACCACGCCAGTGAGGGAAGGTTGCGTCAAGAGTGGTATCAGAGCATTGAATTGGAATTCCTTTTGTTCAGAAAGCAGAAGGAAGGAGAGACAACATGCCGCCCAGAAGAGAGAGGCAGTCACCTGATCGTGAGGACAGGGATGGCCGGAGAAGGGGTAGGCCAGCAGGAAATGCTGAGATGGAACGTCATATTCGAGATCTCAGGGCGAGACTCGAGGATATGGAGACTACCCAAAGGCGTGGAGCCGACGCCGAGGAGTTCAGCGATCCTGAAATTGAGGAGGAAGCTGGACATGATGAAGGGGAAGTCTCAGCAGAGGATGTTGCAACCGAAAGGCTGATTAAAGCTATTTCGAGGATGAGCTCGAAGACAAAGATGGACATCCCAACTTATGAGGGGAGTCTAAACGCTGAAGACTTGCTGGACTGGATCCGAGCATTGGACAACTACTTCGATTACGAAGACATCGAAGAGGACAAAAAGGTAAGACATGCTGTCACCAAGCTGAAGGGACATGCAGCCTTATGGTGGGACGAGCTGCAGGAAGACAGACGTTCCAAAGGCAAACAAAAGATAAAGAGCTGGGATCGGATGATCGCCAAGTTAAAGGAGAAATTCATTCCGAGAGATTACCGGATCACTCTGTTCAGGCGCATGCAGAACCTGAGATAGAAGTTGATGACGGTGAAGGAGTACACCGAGGAATTCTACAGGCTCAATATTCGAGCTGGTCATCGGGAGAGTGATGACGAAAAGGTGGTGAGATATCTGAATGGCCTCAGATATGAAATTTAGGATGAGTTGAGCATGCTGACTATACGCACAGTTGAGGATGCGTATCAGATGGCTCTAAAAGCCGAAGAAAAATTGAGCCGTAAGCAAGGTCAGCAAGGCCGAGGCAGAAGCCAGCCACGGGGAAAGACTGTTGTTCAGGAACGAACACAGAAGCCCAAGGAGGATTGGAAAAAACCTCAGGGTAGAGCTGATAGAGGTGGAACCTCACAGCAGAGGTAGCAGAATTTTGAGCCGAGAAGGCAGCAGCCAGATCAACAAGGGGATTATGCTGATGCAAATACATTTCCTCGTACCTGAGGCAAAGGAAGAGGTCGAGGAGGAATTATCACATGTAAAGCANAAACACTCATGTCGCTGAGGCGCAGAGGCATGATGTCGAAGATGAGGACGCTGGAAGTGGGAAGTCACTGACAGTGCATAAGGTCCTGTTGAAACCTGAGAAAGAAGTGGACACAGCTCAGAGATGCCGACTGTTCCAAACGAATTGCAAGACCCAGGGTTGGAAGTGCAAAGTCATAGTGGACAGTGGGAGCACAGACAATCTCGTTTCGACCGAGATGGTGGAGAAATTGGAGATGAAGACGCGCAAACACCCGAGTCCATACAGGGTGACATGGCTGCAGAAAGGACACCAGGTATGTGTTACGAGGCAATGCTTGGTCAATTTTAAAATGGGTGATTATAAGGATGAGATTTTATGTGATTTCATACCCATGGATGTCTTCCATGTATTATTGGGAAGACCATGGCAGTTCGATAGACATGTTGTTCATGATGGGAGAATGAACACCTACACCTTGGAGAAGGATGGGAAAACCCATACGTTGCTTCCGATAAAGGATAAATGTCAGGAAGTGAAGCCAGAAGTTAGCAACACGATACTTCTTATGAGCGGGAAGGAACTTCTCACAGAACTGGAGAAGGACGAAGATCCACAATTCCTTGTTGTCAGGAAGCCGAGGATTGTCTTGACAAGCACAAGAGTAGATGACTTACCGGATGAGATTCAGGAACTGCTTGGAGAGTTCGCTGATATCATCGTGGACGAACTACCTCGTTCGTTGCCACCAATGAGGAGTATAAGCCATCATATCGACCTTATTCTAGGAGCGAGTTTGCCGAATAAGGCGGCGTATAGGTTGACACCTCAGGAGAACGAGGAGGTCAAGAGGCAGGTTCAGGATCTGCAGGATAAGGGACTAGTCAGGGAAAGTCTTAGTCCGTGTGCCGTTCCAACGGTACTGAGTCCAAAGAAGGATGGAGGCTGGAGGATGTGTATAGACTCCAGGGCCATAAACAAGATTACCATCAGGTACAGGTTCCCATTGCCGAGAATGGATGACTTGATGGATTGCCTGAGTGGAGCCAATTATTTCTCAAAGATAGACCTCAAAAGCGGATATCATCAGATCCGGATGAGAGAGGGAGATGAATGGAAGACAACATTCAAAACAAATGAGGGTTTGTACGAATGGCTGGTTATGCCGTTTGGGTTGAAAAACGCGCCGAGTACTTTTATGCGGCTGATGAATGAAGTCTTACGGGAATTCATTGGTAAATTTGTGGTGGTGTACCTGGATGATATACTGATTTTCAGTAAGACCAGGGAAGAGCATTTAAAGCATTTGGCCATGGTAATGAGAAGATTACAGCAGGAGAAGTTGTTGATTAATTTGAAGAAATGCTCATTCATGCAGACAGAACTCATATACCTGGGTTTTGTGATTTCGGTGAATGAATTGAAGATGGATCCTGAGAAGGTAGATGTAATCAGGAAGTGGCCATCGCCGAGAAATGTTTTTGAGGTAAGGAGCTTCCATGGTTTAACAAGCTTCTACAGAAAATTCATATGGAATTTCAGCGGAATCAGCGCAGCGATGATGGACACTGTGAAAAAACGGCATAAGATTTTTCAGTGGACAGTCGAGGCTGAGAAAAGCTTCAATCTGTTGAAGTGGAAGATAACTGAGCAGCCAATCCTGGTGCTGCCAGATTTTCAGAAAACCTTCCAAGTGAAATGTGATGCCAGTGGGTATGCTGTTGGAGGGGTTTTGAGTCAGGATGACAGACCTGTGGCATACTACAGCGAAAAGTTGGATGATGCAAAATTAAAGTACTCCACGTACGATAAAGAGTTCTATGCCATTATCCAGGCATTGAAGAAGTGGAGGCACTACTTGATACCCAAAGAGTTCGTTTTGTACAGCGATAATCACGCATTGCAATTCGTGAGTAAGCAGGAGGAGCTGAACCAGAAGCACGCGAAGTGGGTAGAGTATATGTAGAATTTCACCTTTGTCATAAATCACATTTCAGGGACTGCTAATAAGGTGGCTGATGCCTTAAGCAGGAAATGTCTGTTGCTGCAGGAGTTCAGGGTCAAAACGCTGGGCTTTGAAAACCTGAAAGATATGTATGCAGGTGATGCAGACTTTGGCGAGGCATACGAGGCAGCCGAGAATCCGGTGCTCAGAGACAGGAGTCCGTGGATTGACTACCTGATACAGGATGGGTTACTTTTTAAAGGTACTCAACTGTGCATTCCAGATTGCTCTATGAGAGAAAATTTGTTGAAGGAGAAGCACAGCGGGGGCTTAGCAGGTCATTTTGGACATGACAAAACATACGCCAAACTGAGCGAGTCATATTTTTGGCCGGGCATGCGTGCAGATGTGAAGCGTTTTGTTGACAGGTGCAGGGTATGTCA